>JANHAO010013977.1:0-15589 GCA_026873985.1 Saraca asoca | reverse complement strand
CTTCTCCTTTCAGTACTTCAACTATCTACCTAAGATTAGACAAAATACTAGCCACATATTTTATCAAACTACAACTGCAAGCATGAAATAATTAAACCAATTAATGCTAGGCAATTATCAAAGCAAATCATTCAATAGTAAAAGGAAACCATAATTGGGTTATTCCCAATCCTAGATGAGAATCTACTCAGACATAATGAAAATAAAGATCAAATTCATTAATGTTAAGAACTGCATAATGTTTAACAAACTGAAGAAAAGAAAAAGATGGAAAGCTATAAATAGATAAAAGGAAAGCAAAACTTGCAAGAACTTCAAAGAACAAAAGCAGAACAAGAAACCAAACTAAGAAATCCTAAAACTATCTAATGATCCTCGGTATGACTAAGAATGCCTTAGGATAGCTGAAAATACCTTGAGAATGTCCTTTTATAGCTTGACAAGACACGGAACATGGTTATGCTTCGGGACACAAGATGGCCATGTTTCAGGCTAGATGGCTTCTAGAAAGCCACTGGCTATTGCACCGAACACGACCATGCTTCAGGACACGACCAGGCCATGTTCGGCACTGGCTTTAAGGCTCCTTCTGATTTCTTTGCACAATTAACTTGGTCTTTTCACATCTTCTTCCTTAGCTTCTTCTTGATCCAAGTGTGCTTCATTCTTTAGCTTTTCACCTTTTTTTTAAGCCTCTTTACTAACCTGAAAGACAAATATAAACTATAGTAGTACCAAGAACAAACTAACAAAGCTAGGACAAAAATAAAGCAAAAACCTCAAATTAACAATCAATTAAGAGATGATAATTAACATATTTATAAGCATTTTTCTCACTTATCAATGGTCTTGGATTTCCCTTTACTGTTGCAAGTTTAGGGTGAAGCTAAAACTTGCAAGTAGGAAGACACTTTATCGCCTCTTCCCCAAATATTGGATTTGCCACCCTTGCTTGACTAGCCACCACTTGTAGTATTCAAGCCTTTTCATGGGATTTCAAGCTTAGACAAGTGCTTGACTATTTTCACTACTTTCGTGAGGCTTTGAACTCTTTTTCTTGCGTTCCATGGTAGCTTCTCATGTAAACCATTAACAATACAATATAGCTTATCCTTTTCAGTTATATCCCTTACATCTAGCATGATAGTTATTAACTCTTCACATAGTTTTAAACTAATCTTGTTTGTCTTAGCTCTTTCAATTTTGATCTAGTTAGATAGTCCACATTTTCAGGATAAAATTACACTTTCAATTCTTGCTTGAGCTCTTCCCAAGTATTGATATCACACCTTCCTTCTTGAATCTCTTGGTAATTAGTCCTCTACTAGACTTTAGCATTGTCTATGAGCAACAAAGTAGCTTAAGTCAATTAAGCTTCCTCAAAAGTAATGCCAGCTACTTGAAAATATTGATCCATATTGAATACAAAATTCTCGAGCTTCTATGTATCTCTCTCCCCCACATATGGCCTTGGTTCAAGGGTTTTCACCTTTTCCCTTTGCTTCAAGGTACCACCTTCTTGTGAACCATCCCTAATGGCTATCATTAGTACCTTCACTGAGGCTACTATGTCACTTATCTCAACATGAAGAGTTGCTACAATATCCTTCACCTCATTGGTAAGCTATTTCATAGCATCCCCCAAATCTTTCTAAGTGTTCTCAATAGCAACAAGCTGCTCACTAACTTGTGGAACATCACTAGTCCCTATACTTTCGACTCTTGCACTTGCTCTGAGATTCGGGACTCGATACTCAAGAGATTCCCAATTTTTGGCCCATCAAAATAGTTCAAGGATCTCTTTGCTTTCTGAGTTTCTTATGATTTTGGCAACTCCTTTGAGATTTTCGATTGCAACATCAATTACATGAAATTGTTTAGTGGATCTTATTTTCTTCAACATAATATTGTATTATGAGGGTGCAAGGGAAAACAAAGAAGCATGGTCCCATCCATGCTCTAATATCAAACTATTATGGTTTGGTAACTCAATTGTCAAAACGTGTGGCAGCACTTACTCTCTTCATTCATCACTTATTCACTTAGCATAGGAGAACAAGCTAGCCAATTGGTCATACATCATCTTAGTTTTAAAAATAACAAGCAACACCCATAATTTATATAACATTGAGGCAACTATAAGTAACAAATAACATAGAACATAAGCAGCCATTTCATGTATAAAAGCAACCAAGTCATTCATATTGGCAAACATAATGTGTTCATGCAATTCAAACAAATAAGGTCAAAAGTGGATAAATTTCATATGACAATATTTTAATTAAAAAGGGGCTACTTCTTTCATTCATATAAGAGCTTCAATACAAATTTCTGAATGTGTAGGAGAGATACCAAGCCATATACTCGATCCCTTAGACTAGTGTTTTGATGCCTACCATGGATCATTGGACACTCCTCTATAAAGAGTATTCTAAGCTAAAAACCTAATAGCAAAAGTAGATATACTTTTTCTAAGTTGACATAAGGACTTTTCTCCTAGATCAGAAGGGTTCTAATGCCCCATAATACATCAATATGAAGATAAAAATCCAAGGATCACAGTCATATGCTTATCTACTTACACTAAATAAGTTTCCATAGTCAAAATTATATAAACACCCTCAAAATAGGGGAAAATAAAAAAAATGTACAAGTGTGTGTTCTCTCAAATTCACACCACATGATCTTTTCTTTATGCTTGATTTTTGTGTTATGTTTCATCTAAATCTGAGCACATTTGCTTGCAAAATTTGATCATATGTCCCGATTTGTGATAATATGCCACACAATTGTTGATGTGGCAACATCCTAACGCCACTTGCAGTGATAATGGATAACGACCATTGATCACCGTTGAGTACAAAACCTCCCTATCTGGTTATAGATAATTGCAAGGAGGGACAAGTCGATTACAAAATAGCCCTAACTTGTTATGCACGTGAGTGGCATGCTTGATCATTTAAGATAGGAGGATTAATGGAAAATTTGGATTTGAGATATGAATGGGATGGGATACTTATTGATGAGAGTGGAAGCCAAAGTTGAAGAGTAAAGGTGGACAAAACAAGGTTAGTAAAATTTTCATTTTTGTGTTGTCTGCTTTCAATAACTAGACACGATGATTATTCAGATGATTATCATTGTTCATATCCTCTTTTTTATTTAGTTTGCTCTATATGTTTGATTGAAATTGTTCTCTTATTTGATGTATACATTTTGATTAAAATTAGTTTGCTATATCAATTTTTCTTGTTTGTGATGTTCTATTTTTTTTTGTTAGCTATGTCTACTTGATTGTGTGAAAGTGAACATATAATATGTCATATATATGTTTTAGAGAATGCTAGATCATTGAAATGTAACACTTAGCAAATAAATTTGAGCTAGTAGCAAGTTTATAAAATTGTGTTTTAGAAGTATATAATTTAGTACTTAAAATGCATATTATGGCTGGAAAAAAATTTAAAATCTGGTGGACCATAGTGAGTATTTTAAAGTTCTGTTGGGGTCAATGTGTAAATTTTCCTTCTTTTTCTTTTTTCTTTTCTCCTTTTTTCTTTAATTTTCTTCCTTCCTGATCCTTTGGCATTCATTTCCTCTTACTAAGCCCTCTTTCTGCTTTCTTTCTTCTCCCTCAATCTTTAACTGCTCTATTGCCATTTGTCTTTTTCTTCTTTTCTCTTTGGTCTAGTAACCTCTTCTTCGTGTTGATCCTTTGAGTTAAGCTTCGTTTTGCTGAACTAAAGCAATAATGGAGCCCTCTATTCTAACTTTGCTTCTTCTATCATCCTCCACTTTTATGGTGATAAGGACTGCCAGCTTAGCTACTTCTCTTTCTCCTCCGTCCAGCTTCGTCCAAGTAATAACTAGCATTAGTCCCTTTCTCCTTTAGCAACTCTAGCCAGCTCTTTTAGTCACCCCTATTTTCCTCTATTTAGGCAATCTTTCTAGCCATCATGGATCAGCCCAGCATAGCATTGTGCTCCTTTTTCAACTATGGCTAATCAATAGTGGTGGTTGCTCTACTTTAGTCCACTTCCTCCTTCTTCCTAATCAGTTTTGAACAAGCTTGTCTTTTTCCAACTAGTCTACTCATCAACGCCGCCATGGTGTGTGGTGGATCAGCCCTCATTTAGCTAGTGACAACTACCATTTCATCTTCCTTAGACCATCATTTTTTTCCTCATTGGTAACGGTATTGCAGTTTTCTGGTCAGCTACCATCGATATTCCCCTTATTGATGGTGACCACCTATTCATCACCATTCAATGATTAGTGGCTTTGTTCTATTTTTCTATGCTCATCCAATGAAACACTCAACCCCTGATCATATACTAGATAGTGAGCGCACTTTATTCCTTTCTTAACTTGAAAATTTCTTATGCATTTAGAATGTGTCACTCTAGTTGGAAACTGATCCTAGAAAAATTTTAATATGTGTGGGATATAAGGTTTTGTTGATTTAGTGTGATTCAAGAAAAAGAAATTTGAGGTTATCTTACTATTACAGGTGAGTAGATAATCTTACTCTTTTGTGAATCTTTTTTTTTTAACAAAAAATCAATTTTGTTACATTGAACATTATAATTTCTGAGTAATTGGAATATTAATGGTAGCTTGTCTTGAAATTTTTAATCATATGTTATATATATATATATAGATGAAAATGAATTACTATAGCATACTTATTCATTTTAAATTAATTACTACTTATAGAACCAGTGACTATATCATGTCATGACATTGGATTTCTAATATTTCTAAACTATATGCTACATAAAATGGATGACAATGTTTTCTGATCACTAAACTCATAAACTAATTGGAACTTTCTTTCAATTTCTAGATATATCTGGTAGTATAGTATATTTCAGTTGATTACTTGTTTTTGAAAACTTGAATCCATTCAAAATTCCTTTAAATAACTTCTAAGTACACTTGTGATTAGAATTATTTCTATTAGGGGAATAAGGGGAGTATATCTGATAGGAGTATAAGGTGTTTGATGATATTTGATATCTATTAGGCATGGTTACCATTAGGAATTATCCTTTGGATTCCGATTGCATTTAGAAATTTGGAACTTTTTTGACATTTCATTATTTAAGGAATTTCAAATTACCTTAAAATTTTCTTGGGATTATATTATGATTTATATTTTTCATAAAGCTATATTCCATCTCATATTGTAATTTGTTGATTATTATATTTATGGAATTTGATTTTGTTAATGAACTAAAGCCTCTAAAATAGTATATTATTTTTAAATTGTTGAGTATATATCCACAAATGTATGTTTTGCTATTGTAATCCTAAACAAGATTTGTAAACTAACTTTTGGGTTTTTCAAGGGATTATCTGCTCACCGAGTTTCTTGAAACTCACTCTATTTTCTTCCCTATTTTTTAGAGCTTAAGGTTTCTCCCACCATTCATCCTCATCCACCCAGCCTAGAGTCTGCTCCTTGACTGAGTGGATTCCTTCTTGCAAAACTTAAAGGATACTAATGGTGTGTTCTTAGCAGTTGGTATAGTTGATTTATGCATATGATTTTGTTTGGTTGTCACCTAGTAGATTTTATACACTGTGTTGTCTGGGCTTTTGTGGCCCTTGTTTTTGTTGTACAAGTTATGTGTAGGAAACATAGCCCTTGTCTGTTGTATTAGCCTAGTGCTCATGGTCAAACAAAGGAAACTCTACCAGATTTTTGCTAGAAATCCAATGAAGTATTTGATAAATACACCTGTCTAGTAGTATTTCATATTAAAGTTATATCACATCAAGAATGTTACTGTATTATTAGGCTTGTAAAAGGTTTCCTAATGGTGACCTTCAATGCCGATCATATGCCATGGATTGGGGCATGACATGAAATGCATAATTAAATTCAATGCAAATAAAGCACAATGTTTAAATCTATTTTTATCTTTCAAGTTTATAGGGTTTTGGTTTATTTGTTATTTTTTGATGCACAATTTATAGATTCTTTGTCAAATTTCTTATTGTGGATTTTATATAAAAAAGGGTATGTTTCTTTCTGTCATTGAATTTGCACTTGGAAATCAATATACAATATAAGAGGGGAGCTAGAAAACATATGGATCATTTTTTGCCCTTTGTTGATTGATGCAAAAAAAATGCTTAAAAGCATTTATTACCCAACATAAATCATGAACATTTACTTAAGTATCCTTTTCAAGCAGATGTTTTTAGTCATATTGCATTTTATAATTCAAATGTGTCCGTCCTTTTATTTGTTTTATGCCATTAATTATGTTCTAAAATTCATAATTTAAATTACATTTTGATCTATGACAATAATATCACTGTAGAAAAAATATATCAAGTAATGAATTGCCCATCCATTATTAAATTTACAAGCTTTCACTTACTAAGCCATGTTATGAGTTCTTGTTGTTTTTTATTTGAAATGTTTCATAGGTTGTGCTAGAAAAGGAGAAAATAGGAGATTATCTTCCAAAGACTATGTAAGTCTATTCAATCACAAAGATTTTCTCTACAAGCTATTTGTTATGGTTTATGGTACTGTAGTTTTGATTTCACCATTAGATTATTTGTAAGTTGTTCCTCATATTACAAATTCTATCCAAAAGTGGATAAAGCATGTAGCAAAATTACCAGTCAATGGAGGAGAAAGGCCAGCTAATGTTTATGTCATTCAATTGGGTGGAACTATAGGCACATTGGTGTTGTTGGGATAAATAAGTAATAAGACAGTGTTTGAATTTTAGTATTGTTATAATGTCATTCATTTGTTTTCAATATTTATTATTATAATAATTATTTATTTATTATTATTTAACTGCATGGATGACACAAAAGCAAAAATTTAGTAACCACTTATTATACTGTATGATATATTCTATATTGTAAACCATTTCTTTGACCTATGTTATTTATATTAACTTTTCTTTAATGCAAGGGATATTGAGTCTACACCTTTTATTAAGGCACTTAGAAAATTTTCATACCATGTAGGCAATGTTTAGCTTGCTACAAATCTCATGATTTGCTAATTCATATCAACCAATTGGCTATTAAATATGCTTTGAAGTAGTTTTTCTTAGCTAATTGCTTCTTGTTTTAGGCAATGGTAACTTCTATTTAGTTCACAATAGCCTAGTGCCTATTCTCAATGTTCTTGGTAAACATGTACACTATAACACTTAAAAATAATAATACTAATAAGATTATGGAAATAATGATATTTTGAAATAAGCTAGTGGTGTATTTGTAAGATTATGGGGTAAATAAGTATAATTTATAGTCTAGTATATGTTTTTTTTTCTATGAATAATAATGTGAATAGGTGTTATAGCGAGTATTCTAATTTTATTTTATGACTAAAATGTAATTTTTCCCTTTTTCATTTCTTTTCTTTCTTTTTCTTTATTTTTTTGATGTAGCTCTCTTTCTCTCCCCGACCTCCCCTACTTCTGGTTTTTTCTTCTTCTTCTTTTCTCCTTCTTTCCTTCAATGACAAGGGCTACTTCTTTTTTCTTTTCATTTTGTGTGGCTTCCATTCCTCCTCCGATCAGCTCACCAGATCAATTGACAACTACAAGATCTCTTTCTTTCCTCTTTCCCAGTGTTTTCCAAGCTCAAGGGCAGACCAGCTCCCTTATGTTCATTGCTCTCAGAAGCTCATCAACTAACTTGTTACTGACCAGTCCTCCTCATCGACATGCCATTTGTTCCATCAGAGCTACTGAAAAGGAGCAATAGAAGGCAAAGCTATATTGCTCTGTTTGGGGCTCCTCTGTTTGACACTCCCTTGTTAACTTCTAATGGTGATAATGGCTCAGAGTAGACCGATGGGTAGCACTGATGGGGGCTTGATGCACTAGAAGTGTAGCCTAAAGCTGCTCTATTTTAGAATCAACAACCAGAGAGATCTAACCAACTCTTTCCTTTTAACCTGCTTAGCCTCTTTTGGCCAATCATGCACGTCAGCTTGAATTATTTTCCAATCAGCCTTATTTTTTTGGGGTACTGTAAGACAATTCATCTCCTTCCCTTCCTTTACTCAGCTGATGGTGTTAAGTTGGAACCCATCACAGTGCTAAACTAGTAAGCAATTTGTGTTCTTTTCCCCATTTGATTTTTTTATTTTTGCTTCAACATTAGATTCAAGTGATTAAGAGATCATATTTCAAATTTGAAATAGATTATAAGAGATGGTTGATGAATTTGGTTATTAGATTTTGATGATTTAGTTGTGATCCAAGAGAAAAGAAAATTAGAAGTTATCTTGCTATCCTAAGGTAAGTGGATAATTCTACTCCTCTTTGTGAATTTTCATTTCTCAAATGTCAATTTTGTTTACTATTGTGAGTTGGAACATTATAGAATACTATGATTTTAAATAAATTGAATTTTTACTAGATACTTGCTTTTGAAAGGAAAATCATCTGTTGTAAAAAACATTACTATATCATATCTATACTCCTTTTTAAGTATTATTTTTTGTGTTGATGTTTGAAATCTTGCTATTTGCGATAGGGGGTTATCGAAATTATTGAACAAAGGTGTTATTTGATACAGATGATTTCATTGTCAAATGCTTCAATATATGAATTGCTGGTGTTATAGACATTTTTTGGTTCTGCAAAATGGGTTGGCAAAGGCCCGATGA
Source organism: Saraca asoca (assembly GCA_026873985.1). NCBI lineage: Eukaryota > Viridiplantae > Streptophyta > Magnoliopsida > Fabales > Fabaceae > Saraca > Saraca asoca. Next base: position 6,933 of record JANHAO010013977.1, on the reverse strand, counting down.
CATATCAGAGTGAGTGAGAAAAAAGCTAAGCTAGCTAGATTGTTAACTATATGAGCAACAGAACGAGGTGGAAGCCCCAGCTCACTAGGGATGAGTCCCAACTCGCATAGTCAGTAACTCACCATACACGAGCTCGCATTGTTGAAGATGAGCTTGTGAAGTTTGTCCTTTCTGACTGAAGGCTAGCAGAGCTTGAAGTAGCAACCCTCTCAGACATAGTTTGTGGGACTAGTCTGCAAGAAGCAACGTGAAAGGTCCACCCACAAAAAGCAGAACTTTAGAAGTTAACCAACAGCCTATAGAAGCCATTTTGTAACAGTCTAAACTGTCTTGTACATTTAATTTAATGTAATAGAAATATAAATTATGTAATTACAATTGTAACCTTCCCAGCCTTTATAAATAAGAGGAGGGAGATAATTGTAAAAAGGGGTGGAATTCGCATACAAAAATTCTATAAAATTTTCTCCAGATTAATAAAATGCTATCATGGACGTAGGGACTGGTATTGCCTAGTTTTGGCCGAACCACGTTAAAAATCTATCTGTTTGGTTGCTATTCTTCCTTTCCATCCCCTCATTTCCTTGTTTGCTCAACTGAAAAATAGTTTAAGTCCTAAAAGAACTCTTTTGGTTGGCTAGATTTTGGCTTAACCAAAATTCACCGTTAACATTTTAGTGCCATCTATGGGGACTCATCTATTTTGGTTAATTTTTGGTGTCCTAGTTGATTTCTTATGCAGCCACAATGGCCAAAGGAAGGACCACCAGAGCTTCAAATGCATTGGTTAATTGACCAGATGGTCATGTGTCTACAACATACTCTTCCACTGCTCTGGGCATAGGTGTTACTGCTGGCTTGCCCCCAGCTAGCTCTTTTCAACCTACTGCTATTGTTAATGGCATCGATGGAGCACAAACCTGGCTTCAGGGTTAGGAAAGACTAGAAAATATGATGGGACAACTAACTAAAGTAGTCACCACGCTAACACAAGTGCAAGCTCAAGGTGTGCAAAGGTAGGTTGAAGCTGCTACACTCGAGAATGTTCACCAACAACAAGCTGGATGTTTAAGCAAAGCTAATCAAGAAGTCTTTTCAGATCACTGCACTCACGATCAGGAGAGTCAGAGGAATCAACAATCTCCTGACCAATAATCTAGGGCACAGGATTTGCTACTAGAAGAGTTGTATCAAAAGTTGAACCAGTTTGGGGAATGTCGTCAAGCTCCAAATGATCGAGCTTGCCTTAAAGTGAGGTTACCATTCTCTAAAGAAATTGAAACCCAACCTCTCCCCCATAAACTTAAAGTCCCCACAATTCCCCTGTACAATAGGGACACTAATCCTTATGACCATCTGGACGCATTCAACATTCAGATGGATTTGCAAATGGTTAATCATTTTGTTAAATGCCGAGTTTTCCAAGCTACACTGGGGGATGTACCACGGGCATGGTTCAAAAGCCTTCCAGCTCGCTCAATATGTAGTTGGGAAGAATGCTAACAAAAGTTGATCAGTCAATACAAGGCGTTGAAAAGGCAACTTGTGCCCCTTGTCACCTCGTGATGATATTCAAATGTAAGCATGAGTCACTGAAGGATTACATCGCCATGTTCAAACTCGAAGCTAATTCAATAGACAATCCCTCAAAGGAAACCATTTTGGCAATGATTTCTATGGGACTCCACAAGGATGGAAAGCTGTATAAAAGCCTGTATAAGTCCCCGGTAAGGGATCTAACTGAGTTTTATGAATGAACTGCCAAGCAGATTAGGTGGAATGAATCTTTTAGCATAAAGGAGTCGAAGGAGTCCACTCAAAGCAAGAAAAGGGGCAATGAGAGTAAAAAAAATGGCCCCAGTAACTAGCTCATAAAGAAAGCGAGAGCTAAGCAACCTTAGCTTCCAGGTCATCATGATCATTACAGCATCCTATCGGACACTCCAAATAGGATATTTGTGATAGAAAAGGGTTGAGAAGACTCCAGGACTCCCAATCCCCTGAGGACTTCTCATGGAACTAGAAACACCAACAAATTTTGCACTTACCATAATGAAGTTAGGCATAACTCTTCAAATTGTCGGGCTCTTAGAGATGCAATTAAAGATCTGATCGGGAGGGGCCATCTAAAAGAGTACATGCTGTGACCCATGGGATAGTAGCCCTCTCAGCCTCAGCGGGATCCCAAGCTAGGGTAAACAACTGTAGTGAGAACTATATTTTAACCTTATAATGATGTATGTAGAAACAACTCAAATTTTTATGCGTGAATAGCCTTTTGAACAAATTCTCAGCAAAATGTTATTTTGGAAGCTAGCCCTTGAGATGCAGGCTCCCCCATTTCAACTTGTGACTGTATCCTTTTAAGTTTTAAATTAAATTGGTATTGCATTAGAATGACCTACTTCTCGGCACCATCCTAATGTGATTTGGCGTGCATATGACTAACTTTCTTAAGTACCACACTACAAAAAATTATGCATTTAGTCACAGTTTTTTTATATATTTAGCAGTGGTTTTAACCACCACTAACACATTTAGCGGTGGTTTTTGAAATAGTCGTAGATTCATGCATCGGAAAGTATTAACAGTGGTTATTTTTGCACTTAGTGATGGCTCATATAACTGTCGAAAATGTTAAAAATAACGACAGTTTTCTCTGAACCTAGTGGCAATTTTCCAGAAAAATCAAAAAAATTTACTTTTTGTGATAGTTTTCTCTACATTTAGCAGCAGTTTTGCGAAATGTTTTTTTTAAAAAAATATTTTTTGTAGTGGTTTTTTTGCATTCCAAGGCGATTTTGTCGAAAAAATTTGCTTAAAAAAATTGTTTTTGGTGATGGTTTTATCTAAATTTAGTGGTGGTTCCAAAAACATAATTTTTTTTGCTTTTTGTGGCAACTTCTTCTGCATTTACCGGTGGTTTGGTGGAAATTTTTTTAAAAATAATGTTTTTTGTGACGGTTCTTTTTGCATTTAGCAGTGGTTTTGTAGAAAAAAAAATTTTAAAAATTATTTTTGGTGGCGATTTTCTCTGTATTTAGTGGTAGTTTTGCCAAAAAAAATATCAAAAAAAATTATTTTTAGCGGCAGTTTTTGCTGTATTTAGCAGCGATTTTGCAGAATGTTTTTGAAAAAAAATTAATTTTTGATGTGTTTAGCAGTGGTTTTGTTAAATTATTTTTAAATAAATATTTAGTAGTGATTTTTTCTAGTTATGGCTGTGGTTTTTCTAGAAATTTTTTTAAAAAATCACTACTAAATACTATATTTTAGATTTTTTTTTATTTCCCTATCCTAATTTTCTTTTACCTATTACCTGCTAGAAGAATAATTTATAATAAATATATAAATTTTAAACAAATGAAATTAAATACGAATTTTGTATTAATAATAAATATTCAAACATTTATCTATCAAACATTAGAATTCAACAATCTTATACATAATTTAATAATCGAAGGGTCTGAATCAAGTAAATCAAGGCTGTGTGTCATGCCTATCATAGGAAGAGGGGCTTACATCTGCAACATGTCCGCTTCTTGCATCTGGTGGCTATAAAATAAAATTAGAGTAAGTTATTATACTAGCCTTGAAAATCATTCATATATAACCTATGATTTGATCACACCAATACAGCAAAAAATATAGCCACATTATTTTCAGATAGTGAAAGTAAAAGTGAAACTAACATTATTGTTTATTATCAGAGAGTGAAAGTGAAACTAACATTATTGTCTTCAACCACATTCATTTATACCTATGATTTGATCATACCAATACAACAGTAAATACAGTAACATACAGCAGCAAAACCACCCAATTTTATTAGTTAAAATATAGCAGCAACTACAATAGAATACAACAACATACAGCAGCCTTATGGTAGTAATATTTCCTTTTTCAATAATCAGTTGTTGACTACTTAAATACAAAAGAATTGTCCTTAATCTATATCAACTTCTCTGAGATCTCATACCAAAGAAATGATATTTCAGCTCAAGTTAATTGGTATGAGATTTCAAATGACAATCTATGTTTCATAAGAATTTGTTAATCAACCAACTCAGACCAAAGCCCCATCTTCCAAACATAATGTGATAATAACCAAGAAAAATTGAACATACAATCAAACATCTTGGATAGAACAGTTGTCTAACACCTGTCATGTTACTCTCAGAGTCAACTTCAAATATAAATTTTCTCCAAGAGACAATCTCAAGCGTCTTATTGATATAACAATTTTCCAACAAAAATTGGGAGAAAACTTGAACAACTTTTAGATTCTAACGACTTTAAAATAGATGATACTATGTTAGATATTGGATATAAGAAACCTATGACAAACCTAAGCAAATTTTTAAATGGTTTTCAGTTTATATTTTCAAGCATTAAGAGGATGAAGTATATTTGTTTCATTAAGAGGATGAATGTATGATTTAGAAATTTATTGATCATTTAATTTTTTTTTATAGATTTATATTTGTCCTAAATTTGAAATTTGAAGATGAAGTAGATAAAGTTATTCCCCTAAGAATTATCTACTATATATGAATTCTTGACAGAAGAAGATCAAAGTCCAATATCTATATCAGTGCATACTAAGGGTTTGTTATCTATAATTGTAATATTACTATTGCATTATATATCTTAATGATAATTTTCTAAAATTTTATTTTTTAACTATCATAGTCAATCCATCATCAAAAGTAGAGAGCATAGTAGAAACGTATCAGTGGAGGGTGCACTATCAAAGTGGCAATTTCATCTGGCACTGTCCAAAGCATTCTTTGAAACACTGATGCCAGTACCCCCTCCATAGCCAGTCATCTTTCACGTTTAGAAGTCAAGTCTACCTCCATAGCTAAACGCCTTTCACGTTCAAAAGTTAGCTCAACCTCCAAACTTCAGACTCTTGCCAGCACCTCCTCATTTTGACTAGTGTTATTGGACTTCATGCCACTGAACTACTGAGAAGCTTTGCTAAATAGATTTGAAGGGGATGGTCCAAAGCCCAAACCTTGAACCCATCCAAAGTGCTCTTTTTTGAATACCTTTGCCACGGCATCATCCTGTGACATGGCTTGAGATTGCAATGAAGGTTCTTGGGACAAGATCTCCTTAATTTGCTCCTGCAAAAGCAGAATATCCACTTTATTAACACGTTTGTGAATACATAATCCTATAACATGAAACATGAAGCAAAAACTAGCCCCTTTATCTTTGGCTTCTTCATTGACATATGTGCCATCCGATTTCTTATGCATATGAAACAATAGATCTGTTCTTCCCACTGGACAACCTAACTCTTCAACCTATATGAGAATATATATCAATTTAGCTATTGTATCTTAACTTAGATAATATAACAGTAGTTAAATTAGGAAAATGTAGAACAAAACCAATTCAGCCCTTTTCCTAGCAAAGCTTTTGGAGCCAATTGTGTGTAGGACCAGTTACTTCTGGCAATTTGATTCATTTTTCCTACACATTTCCTACAAACGCGAAGGAATCCTTATTATCAACAGTTGCATATACATTTTAATTAAATAGTGTAGTCACAGTAGAAACTACCTTATACTTTCCCTCATTGATATTGTCAACAAATGTCTTCCATTGATCCCAAGGAACCCCATCTGGGACCTTCTCATACATCTCCTTCAAAGTCAAGGAGGAATCATTGAACTCATGCTAAATCCTACCCTTAAAGTACCTCCACCTTCTGCCCCGGTTCTTAATTGTCCAACTCTTTGTAACAGGATTTGGCATGTCAAAGTGAAACCTCAACTTCAAAGAATAAATAAAATAACTTTTGTTAGTTTACATAATGAGTATGAAAACAAATACATATAAAATGCATAATTTTTTAACTACTTTGATTTCTTTATTAAATACTTCATCCTTCCAAGCCTTGAGCATATTCCTCCAATCAGCATAAGTAATCGGGAGGTTAATAGGCTCAGAAGCCAACTATCCCAAAATTTGTCCATATATGTCAGTAGCATTATTCATGGGCGCACCATGGTCATCAAAGGGAATGACTATCTTTTGGTTCTATGATTCCCACACATCAGCTGTCTTCATGTCCACCATCTTTCGACATCTGTTAGAATCTATTTTGTAAAGGAATGTTTAATTAGTATAATTAGATACAACAAATATTATAAAATCAATGACACACTTACCTATAACCGTGACTTTCCAATGGCCTTTGAGTGGTGGATGATTTTGCAATGGTTGTTAGGCTCCTTCACCATCAACTACCCTTTGTTGAGATGATGAAGGGTTTGATGCTACCTGGTGGGATGGTGAAGGACTCATTGATGCCCCAGGCTGTGTTAGAGGAAGAGGCCCAGTAATGTGAAGCTACAAAGGAACAAAATGAGCATGTGATAAAGATTGTGGGGGATCATGCAATGTAGGGCATGATTTGCTTAGGTTTCTACTCCTCTTTCTCTATGGCATAACTACAAAAAAATTAATGATAGAAGTTATATACATCAAAAAGACAAGTAGACATATAATTCTGACAAGTAGTAAAATTAAAATTACATATAACTAATGATCAATATTTAATATTGAAACAAATGAATAAAATAAACAAGTGCAGTGCCTATCATTATGCATCTACAATTCTAGGTATTTTAATCTTCATTGTCCATATTGTCCCCAACATCTGGCATAACCATGGCCTCATCATCTGTAGCCTCTCTCACAAGGGTTATGGTTTCAACATCATCAGGGAAGAATACATAAAAGTCTTGTGCTACAAGTGGCTTAGTCTCACAAGTTGTTTCTTCTGCTTCCTTGCCCATATCATACAAATCCCTAGGTTTTAAATGGACAACAACACTCCAATCTTGATCCACTTCATCATTCATATAATATACCATATGTGCTTGTGAAGCTAATATGTATGGATCATGCTCTTCA
>JANHAO010013976.1:0-15581 GCA_026873985.1 Saraca asoca | reverse complement strand
ACCCATTTTGGTTGGGCTTCTACTCCATTTCGGTCTTCTTTCTTTTTGATCTCCATAATTAAGCCTTGCAATGCTTGATTCATCCCTTTAGTCTTGGCTCTAGTCATAGGACCTCCAATTCCATGCAAGGGATCTTTAGGATGCTTGGTCAGATCTCTATCAGAAGAGCTCTGTTAGGCCAAGACTACATTGTGTAATAAGGTTCATTCTTTCCCTTTTTCTTTGTATTTTATTTTAGTCTTGATATGTAACTAAATTCTACTACAATCCAAGAGAATTTTTGCTCTTATTCTTATATCATTGTGAGACTTGTTTTGATTGTTTGATTATTTCCAATTTAGTTCTTTTGATTCTCTGTTCTTAATGCCTATAATTGCTATGAGTGGTTGATTAAAATGGCCAATTGATCAATGGTTCATAGTGGTTTTATGCTAGCTAAATTTCCATAGACAAATTTAATTATTTATGGTTGTTTGGTTGTGAAGTAGCAATTGGATGTTGATGAACTGTTGGGGGAATTCAATAATCCTAGGGGATCAATAGTGGTTAATTGGGTTGTTGTTAGGGTAATTCAATTAACTAGACTTAGTGATTTCAGTGATTAATGCTATTGATTAGTCAGGTGAAGTGCTGGGTTTCACTTGACTTAACAATAAATGTCAATTGAGTGTTAGGCTTGCTTGATTATCTTAGGGTGAAATTGATAAGATTTAAGTAGGTACAAGGATGCTGATATCTAATATGGCAGCAAATTCATAGCAATTTAGTAGCAGACTAGATTACACCATGAAGAGGGTCAATGAGGCTTAGATATATATCTTAGAGAGACAAATGCAAGACCTCACCTATATAGTCTAGGAATTGATTGGCTAGAAATCAGAGGCACAATTGTGTGACATGTGCTCAACTCCTGGGCATAGCATTGAGACTTGTCATACATTCTTCTAGGAGGCTAATCTATTCCAACAAGTCCAAGCCATGGGGAGATTTCTAGAGAATAACAGAAGATTTCCAAACTAGAAAAGTAGGCATATAACCCCCACTCTGACACTTACAACCCTAGTAGGAGAGATCACTCAAAGCTGAGATATAATAATAAAAAATAGATGTAGTAGACCTCTTCCTCCTTTCAGCAACCTTCATATTAGATTTGGTAACTAACCCAGAACCAACCCATGTAGTAATAGCATAACTAGAACATGGCTCTATAGAACTAGGGCTTAGTCTCTAATTAAGCTTTAGTATAACTAATAACAAACATGGCCTAACAAAATATATAATTCCAATAAGAAATGAGAGGAGAGATTCAGCAAATAAAGTAGAACATTGACACCCTCAACACCAGAATGTTGACAATAAAAACAATGCTGATCAACCTAGAAAATTAGGCACCAAATAGACTACCATCCCAAATAGTCATAAATCCCACAGAGAATGTCTGTGCCATAATATTGAGGAGTGGCAAGGAAGTAAAGACCATATGACTAGCTTTAGACTAGAAAGGTGTAGAGATTTCTAAACTAGCAAGCAACTCCCAACTAGTTTGTCCACATCCACCCTTCCTAAGTAGGTTGACCAAGCAAAAAAAATAAGGACCAATACACCAGTATCTTGGAGACATTTAGAAGAGTTGAATTGAGCATCCCCTTGCTAGATGTGATCAACCCGATTTTGAGGTAAGCCAAGTTTCTCAAAGAGCTATGCACCATCAGAAGACAATTGAAAGGTAATGAAAGAATTAGCATAGGGGAAACTATTTATGTTGTCATTTAGAGAAAAATATAGCAGAAATGTAAGGATCTAGGTACCTTTACCATTCCATGTGTTATTGGTGAGAAAAGATTTGAACATGCCATGTTAGATTTAGGTGCATCTATTAATGTCATACCTCTTTCCATCCATGCATCGTCGAATTTAGGACCATTAAAAGAAATCAGTGTCATAATTTAGTTAGTAAATAGGTCTAGTACTTACCCTGATGGAGTAGTTGAGGATGTTCTAGTTAGGGTGAATGGCTACATTTTTCTAATAGATTTTTGCATTTTGAATATGGCTAATGATCCTTTAACTAAACATTCATCCCCTATCATTTTAGGCAAACCTTTTCTAAAAATTGCAAGAACTATAATAGATGTATATGCTGGCACATTAACCAAGGAATTTGATAGTGACATTATGAAATTTAACATCTTTGATTCCATGAAATACCTTGCTCATGATGATTGCACCTGATTTGCACTTGATGTTTTTGACCCCTTAGTGTAAGTTGCACGAGACTTAAACACACTTGCTAAATTGGAGACAAAATCTATGGAATTTGTTGAGGTTGTAGAACTAGCAGAATTGCAGTTACAGGCTAAAACAAAAATGGTAAAATTATAGACCTTTCATCCTTCCTCACCTAAGTTGCTACCTTTGTGGTCCAAGCACCAGTTTTGGAACTAAAACCATTACTAGACCACTTGAAGTATCCATACTTAGGAAAGGAAGCAGACCTTCTAGTAATCATTGTAAAAAAGTTGACTACAAAAAAAAAGTAAAATTAATTTAAATGCTTAAAGACCACAAGTTAGCAATAGGATGAACTATATCAGACATAAAAGGCATCAGCCCTTCCATGTGCACACATTGAAATTTGTTAGAGGAGGGTTCCAAACCAACTAGAAAGCCTGAAAGAAGATTAAACCTTTTCATGATTGTTGTGGTGAAAAGAAAAAAGATCCTAAAATTTTTAGATGCAAGAATTATTTGCCTCATTTTAGACAACAAATTGGTAAGCTTTGTGCAAGTAATGCCAAAGAAATTAAGGATTATAATGGTGAAAAATCAAGATGGTGAGCTTGTCCTAACCAAAATTCAAAATGGTTGTTATGTCTTCATTGACCACTGCCCTCTACCCTTCATTGACCAAATGCTTGAGAGGTTGGCTAGAAAATCCCACTACTATTTCTTGGATGGATATACAACATATTTTCAAATTGCCATTGCACTAGAGATCAAAAGAAGACCACTTTCACATGCCCTTTGGGGGCATTTGCCTATAAGAGGATGCCATTTAGACTTTGCAATGCCCTGACCACATTTCAAAGGCATATGTTAAGCATTTTTTTTTAGAATTTTTAGAACATTGCATTGAGGTTTTCATGGATGATTTTTTTTGTTTATGGTGATTCATTTAATGCATTCTTAGAGAACTTGACCCATGTGTTTAGGCATTGAATTAAGACAAACCTTGCTTTGAAATTTAAAAAATGTCATTTTATAGCTGAGCAAGGGATAGTTTTAGGACATATGGTGTCAAGTAGATGCATGGAGGTTGACAAAGTAAAAATTGATTTGATTTTGAGCTTACCCTACCCCATTAGTGTGTAGGAAGTGTGTTCCTTTCTTGGTCATGCAGGTTTTTTTTATAGAAGATTTGTTAAGGATTTCTCTAAGATAGCCTTGCCTTTATCCAAGTTGCTGCAAAAAGAAGTTCCATTGCTTTTATCCATGCGTGTGAGGAGGCTTTTGATAAGTTGAAGGCTATAGTGACATTGACAGCTATCATTCAACTTCCTAATTGGGATTTGCCCTTTGAGATCATGTGTGATGCAAGCAATTATGCCTTAGGAGCAATTTTGGGGCAACGGGTTGGCAAGCATGCTCATGTGATTCATTATCCCTTAAGGACTTTTGATTTAACCTAATGTAACTATTCCATAATAGAAAAAGAGCTTTTAGTTGTAGTGTTTGCATTAGAAAAATTTCACTCTTGTTTGCTTGGAACTAAAGTGATTGTCTTTTCTAACCATGTAGCTTTAAAAATATTTGCTCTCCAAGAAAAAAGCCAAGCTAAGATTGATTAGATGGATCCTCTTATTGCAAGCGTTTGACCTTCAAATCAAAGACAAAAAAGGAGTTGAGGACCTTGTAGCAGATACTTGAGTAGGCTGATAAGAGAAGAGGATCCATTGCCTCTACATGACTCTTTCCCTCGTGAGTAGCTTTTTAAGCTACAAGGTAATGTTTCTTAGTATGCTGATTTGGTGAATTATTTAGGTACTAGAACTTTATCTACTGATTTAAGTAGAGCTAAGAAAGAGAATCTGAAAATTGATGCTAAGCATTTTGTGTGGGATGATCCTTACATATGGAAATATGGTACTAATCAAATTATTAGGAGATATGTGCCTGATTCTCAGTTTCACTCTATTATTTCCTTTTGCTATGTTTATGCATGTGGTGGACATTTTAGACCTCAAAGAACAACTAGGAAAGTTTTAGATTATGGTTTCTATTGGCCTACTTTGTTTCATGATACATATGAATTTTGCAAGTGTTATGAGTAATGACAAAGAATGGGTAGTTTAACCCATAGAAATGAAATGTTGCAAACCCTTATTATTGTGTGGGAGATTTTTTATGTGTGGCACACTGATTTCATGGGACCATTCCTTTCATCTTGTGGTTTCCTTTATATTTTGCTTGCCGTAGACTATATTTCAAAGTGGTTGGAAGCAAAAGCCACCAAGATTAATGATTCTAAGATTGTTGTACATTTTGTCAAGACTAACATTTTCATCAGGTTTGGCATTCCTAAGGTGATATGATCTCCCATAGAGATGCTTATAGACCTACTCTAATTCATCAACAAAAATTGAAAACAAAAAGAGGGATATTCGCACCACACTCTAGATGAGGGTAGAAAGAGAGTGATAAATGATGAATTTGATAAGTTGCAAGTTTTAGCAAGAACCCTATCAGAGCATTCTCTCAAGAAGAAACACTTCTATTTCATAAATTTATCAAATCTAATTGGTGAGGGAAACATGCCTTCGCTAATAGTAAAATACACTAAAGATGGGTTGGATTAATGTCTTAAAGAATTACTAAAATATCAAACAAAATTAGCCAAAAACAAACAAGTCTAGGTCTTTACAAATAATCAAACACAAGCAAAAAAAAAGAAGGCACAATTGTCCTCTTAAAGTGGCACTCCAAATAGCCATAAAATAGACCTAAAAATGTGTAATTTAAAGGCCAAAAAACAATCCATTAAATGATGTAATAAAATAGCCCAATGATATCTAAGGAATAGGCCATGCGGATGCTCCCAGTGGCTGCCCCATTGGAGCCAAGTTGGATGCCATGTAGATGCTCCCAGTGGCTGTTATGCTGGACGGCCAAAAGGCCAAAATTGATGGCATTCTGTGCAAATAAACCTTAAGCCTACAAGCCCTTGCTCCCTGTATGAGCTTTAGAGTGTGTGATGAAGCCCTTGAATTGCTTCCCTTATCTTCTTTGCTTCAGCTCTAGTCATGGGTCCCATTGGAAAGTACAAAGCCTTTTGGTGATCCTTAGTTTAGTCTCCTATGTTCTCATCACTCCCTCCCTCTTCAAAAGGATTTGACCTTAAATCAAAACCTACATCAAAAGGAGAAAGGTTAGGAACATTAAAAGTAGCACTAATATTAGAATCATTAGGAAGATCTAATTTATATGCATTGTCATTTATTTTTGCCACCACTTAGAAAGGACCATCTCCTCTTAGGTGGAGTTTGGTTTTCTTTTGAGCCAAAAACCTTTCTTTCCTCACATGCAACCACACCAATCACTAGACTCAAAAACCAACTTTTTATGCCTTTCATTTGCTTGATGTGCATATTGTTCTATTCTTTTCTCAATGTTTTTCCTTACTTGCTCATGGAGTTATATCGCTTGTTTAGCTTTCTTCTTTCCATCAAGGCTAGCATGTTTCTCAATTAGTAAAGCCAATAAATCCAAAAGGGTTAGTGGATTAAAACCATACACAATTTCAAAAGGAGAAAATTAAGTAACTAAATGTACACTTCTATTGTATGCAAATTTCACATGAGGCAAACATTGTTCCTAATTCTTTAAATTCTTTTAGATGATAGACCTCAATAACATAGATAAAGCCTTATTCACTACTTTGGTTTGTCCATCAATTTGTGGGTAACAAGAGATAGAAAACAACAATTTGGTTCCTAATTTTCCCCCAAAGAACCTTCTAAAAGTAGCTTAAGAACTTAAATCCCTATTGGATACAATGCTCCTACGCACTCCATGCAATCTCATAACCTCCCTAATGAATAAATTAGCAACATTTGTAGCATCATCAATTTTATTACATGGAATGAAGTGACCCATTTTGGAGAATCTATCAACCATTTAAAAAAAAAAAGAGTCTTTCCCCTTGTTGGACCTAGCCAAACTAAGCACAAAATTGATGGAAATGTCCATCCAAGGATCACTAGGAATGGGAAGTGGGATATAAAGACCATAAGGCATGATTCTAGATTTAGCTTATTTACAAGTTACACAATTTCCACAAAGCTTCTTTACATCATGCTTTATGCTTAGACAAAAAAAAATGCTCTTGCAAAATAGCCAATGTTTTAGCAATGCCAACATGTCCCATTAATCCCCCCATGAGCTTCCCTAACAACCAAAACCCTTAATGAAACTTTGGGCACACAAACTGTCTAACCAAAAATGCTTACCAAAAGCTACCTTCTCACAAGCATTGAACACACTAGCAAAATCATGGTCATCTACATATAATTCTTTAATATGTTCAAAACCTAACAATTTAGCATGCATAGTAGAGATAAGGGTGTACCTACGAGGAAGGGCATCGACAACCACATTCTCTTTACCTTGGTTGTATTGGATGGTGTAAGGAAAGGTCTCAGTGAATTCCATCCATTTTGCATGTTAGTGGTTCAATTGCCCTTGCCCTTTGAAATGCTTTAAGGACTTATGGTTGGTATAGATAACAAATTCCTTTAGCCACAAGTAGTGTTGCCATGTCTCTAAAGCTCGAACAAAAGTATAGAGTTCCTTATCATATGTGGGATAGTTGAGAGCTGCTTTATTAACCTTTTCACTAAAGAATGTAATGGGATGTCTTTCCTACATCAAAATATCTCTAATACCAAGTCCCAAAACATCACATTCAATTTCAAAAGCTTTAGAAAAGTCTAAAAGAGCAAGTAAAGGAGCTGAAGTTAATTTCTTTTTAAGTAAATCAAAAGCTCTCTCTTTCTCACCTTCCCACTTAAATCCTATATTCTTCTCTACAACTTGGTCAAGGGTACTACTATGGTGCTAAAATCCCTCACAAACTATTTATAGAAACTAGCTAACCCATGACAACTTCTCACCTTACTCAAGGTTTTGGGGGTTGGCCACTCTTTAATGGCTTTCATCTTTTTCTCATCCATTTCAATACCATTGCCACTCACCACATAACCCAAAAAATTGATTTTCTTCAAGCAAAGAGAACATTTTTCAAAGTTGGCATATAGTTGTTCATCTTTCCAATATTACAACACACATCTCAAATGCTCCAAATGCTCATGCCCATTTTTGCTATACAGAAGAGTATCATCAAAATAAACCATAACAAATTTTCCAATGAAGGCATGTAGCACATGATTCATCAACCACATAAATGTATTAGGAGCATTTGTCAAGCCAAAAGGCATGATCAATCATTCATATAAACCATGCTTAGTTTTAAAATTGGTTTTCCATTCATCTCCTAATCTCATTCTAATTTGGTGATAACCATGTTTCAAGTCAATTGTAGAGACCATACAAGATCTATGCAATTCATCCAACATATCATTAAGCCTAGGGATAGAATGTCTATGCTTTATAGTGATGTTGTTGATTGGCTAACAATCAACACACATCCTTCATGTTCTATCCTTCTTAGGCACAAGGAAAACTGGAACCGCATAAGGATTCATGCTCTTTCTAATGTAAACTTTGGCCATTAGCTCCTCCACTTGTCTTTAAATTTTTTTGGCCTCTTTAGGGTTTGTTCTATAGGCTGGCCAGTTAGCAATGAAGGCTCTAGGAATGAAATCAATTTGGTGCTCTATCCTTCTTGATGGTGGCAAGCCATGGGGTGCTTCCCTAGGGAACACCTCTTAAAATTCATGCAAAATTAACTCAATGGCACTAGGGAAAGCATTAGTTTCATGATTAATACTTAAAATAACACCTTTACAGACAAGCATCAACATAGACTAATTGTAACATAGGGCTTGCCTGACATCACTAGCCTTTGCAAATACACCTCATTTTCTTTTTTCCTGTTTTGCATTTTCTCTTAACTCATTTTTCTCATTCTTTTTCTCTACTTTTGCTCTCTTTTTCCTCACTTAACTTTTCTTTATTTTTCTCTCTTTTAATTTGATCTTCCAAGATTTGTTTAGAGGTGAGGGGTACATGAGTAATGGATTTGTTGTCTTATCAAATTGCCAAGGTTTTCTAAGTAAAAGATAGGTAGCTTGCATGGGAATAACATCACATAAAACTTCATCTTGATACCACCCAAAAGAAAGAAACTAACACTTGTTTTATCACCTGAACCTCCCTACTTTCATTCAACCTTTGGAGCTTATAAGGAGTAGGATGGTTTAAAGTAGGTAGAGCTAATTTATCTACCATGATTGTACTAGCAATATTAGCACAACTCCCCTATCAATAATCACATTGCAAACCTTTCCTTTTACATGGTATCTAGTGTGAAAAATATTCTCCCTTTGCTCTTCACTTCCTTCCTTAGCTTGGGCATTCAAAGCTCTTCTCATAACTAGTGCTTTTCCTTTAGCTACCACTTCTAGCAAATCATTACTCTCTTCACTACTTGAATTGGACTTTTCTTCCCCCCTTTCATGTTCATTAGCTAATTCAACCTCCCTATTACCCTTCATGATTATGACCCTTTTGTTGAGGTGCTCAAAGGCATAGTGGCCGTGACCTAAGCACTTGATGTTTCTTTGCTTTTGTGGCACTTCCAACTTGCCTTTACCTTTTGAATCTTCTACCTTAGCTCTTGAGGAAATTTTAGCCATGGGCTTCTTGTAGGACTTGAAGCTATTTGCTCTTGTTTCTTGTCCCAATTTGTCTTCCAAGAGGAATTTGATTGATGAGAAAACTTAGAAGAAGTCATGTTCTTGAGTTGTCTTTCCATCTTCATGGACATGCATACCATATCCTCTAGTTACAAATAGTATTGTAGCTTCACTACACTAGCAATGTCTCAGTTTAAACCATGAAGGAATTGAGCCATACTAGCCTCCCTATCCTCCTCCATATTTGCTCTTATCATTGCTACCTCTATGTCTTTGTGGTACTCTTCAACACTCTTGGATCCTTAGGTGGGGCTTTGAAGTTTTTGGTACAACTAGCTATAGTAGTGTGATGGGACAAATCTCTTCCTCATAATTGTCTTCAATATTTTCCAAGTGGACATAACTTTGTCAAAATTTCTTCTTCTACTTTACATTAATTGATCTCACTAAATGATGGCTTAATCCATGAATTCCACAATTTCCAATTTCCCCTTCTTCTCTTTCGAATAGTTATGACATTCAAAGATTAGTTCAACTCTTTTTTCCCATTCAAGATAACCCTTTGAGTCATTCTTGCCTTAAAATAATGGTATGATCATTTTAATGTTGTGTAGGATAGAATTCATCTTTTCCTTTCTTGGTATTTCATGTCTCTTTCCCACATTATTTCTATCTCTTCTCCTCACTTTTATTGATTTCATTGTGTGAAGTGGACAACTCTTCATTGACCCCCTCATTACTTCCATGTTAGTCATTTGTTCTTCTTTATTGATGATGCCTTCTATTTTCCACATTTGAGATTCTTTCACCAAGGCCATCAATTTTCTTGTTCACTCTCTCAAATTGTTGTTGCATTACTCTACTCTTAGAGTGAACATGACTTCATTGAGTTGTAAACCGTTACCTTATTCCATTTTTGAGAATAAAATTCTGCAAAATAAAGGTTAGATAAAAATAGGGACCTCAGCAAACACTAACCTCACAAGTGTTTAGGAAACTCCATCGTGTTTGCACTCACAATTAGGCTTTTTCTCTCTAATGACTCATAACAATCTTGCCTATTACCACTCTTGTCTACTCTCCTTAAAGTCCTATTCGAATTAGGAGACTTAGAGGTCACAAGATATAGCAATCAATATCATAGAACACTTAAATAACTCTAATGTGGCATGAACCAACAAGCACAAGGAGTAAGGAATGACCAAAGAAGCACAACAGAAATGGACAATACAAGTAAAGAAAGTTTTGACTAGTAGGGAATTTTTTTTAAGCAGAACCAAAAAGTTGTAGGGGATTCCAATAAGTTGTAGAGAAAATTATCAAGCAATTACACTCGAAATTAAGTTTCTAAGCTAGAATATTGATCATGCATTCCAAACAAACACATTCAAGTTGAATACAATGAAAAAATGACTAAGAAATGAGTTCAAATTGTGGACTAAATAGAGCTCAAAGTTGTAGAAAATTTTTCATTATTCACAACAAAATTTCAAAATAGCACTTGATGCTTTTCTCTTTTCTTTTGCTTTTTTCTTTGTTCATGTGCTCTTTTCTCTTTTGTTCATTTCTTTCACACTTTTTATTCACTCTTATTTTTACTTTTCCACTAATATTTACTCTTCTTTCTTTTGTTTTTCCAAGCCATTAACTTGTTGTCCAAAATTGTTTCAACACTTATGACCAAAAATTGAGCAATCACAAATCAATTTACACAACCATAATTAACCTGAGACAATTTTTCTATGAGTGTAGCCAAAAGAAAGGTGTTCTTGGTACAAAACACAATCAAAATTACTAGGACAATAGCAAAATTGTAGGGGAAAATTGTGGCAAAGTTTTAGTCAACAACAAGGGAGTTGGATAGCCACACAAAACTTGATTCAATTGAGAGGAAAATGGAACCAAACCATGCCAAAATGAAGTGTAATTTAGTCCCACACCAATGGACACATAAGAACAAAGCAAAAACACTCAAACAAATTATCAAACACTTGAAATGCAGCAAAGTGAGGAATGAAAATTCTGGAAAATTTTCAATAGAACCTTCAACAAAACAAGCAAGGAAAATGAAATAGAAATAAAACCAAATGAGTAGAAAATTTTCAATCACACAAAGCTAAGATCAAATGCTTAGTGTGCACATAGAATACAAAATTTTTCTACACAAAATTGTGGCCATGTAGAAAAATTAAGAAAACCACAGTAGAATTATAAACAAATTGGTGCAAGTTTTGATTAGAATTTTCATCAAACAAGTTAGCACATAATTGGACAACAATTGGGAAGAAATAAATGAACAAAATTGGATCGAAAAAATAAGGAACATAGAAAAACAAAAATGCAAAAAAATGGGAACATAAACAAAAAGAAAATGAAGAGATATCACTTAAATTAGAAGAGTTGAAGCTTTGATACCAAACTGATGTGATCTCTTATGGAGATGCCCATGGACCTACTCCAATTCAACAACAAAAATTGAAAACCAAAATAGGGATATTCATGCCACACTTTAGAAGAGGTAGAAGAAAAGTGATAAGTGATGAATTTGACTGCACAAAGAGTAAGCTTTTTGATAAGTTTTAAGTTCTAGCAAGAACCAAGGAGAGCACTTTTTCATAAAGAAACACTTCTATTTCATATATTTATCAAATCTGAATTATGAGGGAAACATTCTTTCCCTAATAGCAAAACACACTAAGGATAGGTTGGATTAATATCCCAAACAAGCCCACTAAAATACCAGACAAAATCAACTAAAAATAAACAAGTCCAGAATACAAGCCATTAAAATGGCACAATCATCCCCTTAAAAATGGTACTCCAAGCAGCCATAAAATAGCCCCCAAAATGTGTAATTTAAAGGCCAAAAATAGCCCATGAAATGATATAATAAATAGCCCAATGATGTCTAAACAATTGACCATTTAGCTTTCAAAAGGACTACCTCTAGAGACAAGTTAGAGGCCATGTGGATGCTCTCAGTGGCT
The DNA here is from genome assembly GCA_026873985.1 of Saraca asoca. NCBI lineage: Eukaryota > Viridiplantae > Streptophyta > Magnoliopsida > Fabales > Fabaceae > Saraca > Saraca asoca. Next base: position 3,721 of record JANHAO010013976.1, on the reverse strand, counting down.
GCCATGTTAGACGGTCAAATGGCTTAAGTGGATGGCATGACCTCTATACAAATAAACTTACCCTTGCTCCCCATATGAGTTTCAAAGTGTGTGACAAAGCCCTTGAATTACTTTCTTTATCTTCTTTACCTTGACTCTAGTCACGAGTCCTATTGGAAAGTGCAAAGCCTATTGGTGATCCTTAATTTGGTCTCCTATGTTCTTAACATAAGGCTTTGGTCAGTGACCAAGGGACCCACTTTTGCAATTGAACAATTGAGGCTTTATTGAGGTAATATGGAGCCTTCCACAAGACATCTACACCTTATCATCCTTAAACAAATGGACAAGCTAAAATATCCAATAAAGAAATCAAGTCCATCTTAGAGAAAATAGTGAAGCCAAGCTGAAAAGATTGGAACCTAAGATTGGATGATGCATTATGGGCATATAAATAGCATAGAAGACATCCATTGGCATATCTCTATACAAGCTAGCTTTTGGCAAGGCATGTCATCTTCCTATAGAGATTTCGCATAGGGCTTTTTGGGTTATGAAGAGTTCCAACAAAGGAAGCTGCATTGCAAGAATTAGAGGAGATTCAACTTGAGTCTTATAAGAATTCATGCATCTACAAAAAGAAGACCAAGGCATTTCACGATAGAAGGATTGTTGGTAAAGAATTCCTAGTTGGGCAAAAAGTTTTAGTCTACAATTCAAGACTCCAAACAAGGCCCAACAAGTTACGTTCCTATTGGATTGGACCTTTGTTGTTACTAATGTGTTTCCTTAAGGTGTAGTTGAGATCAAGAGTGTAATAGTTGACAAGGTGTTTATGGTCAATGGGCATAGGCTTAACCCATTCTTTGAAAGCTTCCAAGAGAATGAAGGAGAGGAAGTGGAGCTAGGAGAACCAATTTATGTTAATAAGGGTTGAGAAATGGTTCAAGGGACCATTGAGCCAATGACATTAAACAAGTGCACTTCTTGGAAGGCAACCTAAGCATTTACTCTCTTTCCCTATCTCTTTTATTTTATTTGTCTATGATTGGTTGTTGATTTGGGGCTTACATTGAGGACAATGTAAAATTTAAGTGTGTGGATAGGGGGAGATTTAAGGATTGTTTTGTTTTGCATTTTGCTTTGATTGTGTGAAAAAAATTTCTGAAATTTTTTTTTGGAAAAATAAAAAAAATTTTGCTTTTGTTGTTTTAGGTGTTTTTCATTGATGATGAATTTGTTGAGGCTTTAAGTAGGTTGCAATTAATTTTGATGGTTTCATAGCATGCTTGAATAAATTGTCTTGAATTTTGATTCTTGAATTTGATTAGCATTGTGATGGAATTTCAAATGTTTATAGATTGATTTTGGTAGACATATAACTTGAGGGATTTTAAGCCATCCTTGAACAATTTTAATTAGGTTCCTCTTCTTTCTTATGTGTGATTTTCTTTCATGAAGTTGTTGCTCTAGAGCTTGTTTTGATTTTCTTTCATGTATGAATATGATTAAGGCATTATTTAATTGAGCCACTTTTGCCCTTTTTAGCCTACCTTGCAATGTACCATTGTTAAGTCCCTTTGAGATAATTGACCTTTTTCTTGCTATGTAACCCATTAGAAAGCCAAGCCTTGAATGTATTTACCATTTCCTAACCTTAGGGATTAGTAAAGCATTTAATTCATTAGTAGGATGGGTTCTTGAACAAGTGTGGGGGTGCGCTAAATGTTTGGTAAAGAGGTAATTATGAGTTTGAAGCCAATAAAAAAAGAAAAAAAAGAGCTTAATGCAGGTCAAGAAAAAAGAAAACAAGAGAAGAGAAAGGAGAAAGCAAAAAAAAGAAAAAAATGAATTTGAAAGACAAAACAAAAAGAGCTCAAAATAATATAAAAGTGAAAAGAAATAAAAGAATGTAAAAAAGTCAAGAAAAGGAAAGTGAAAAAAGAGAAGTGATAAATGTGAAAATTTATGATGCAGATTCTAGTTTTAAATTTCTCCTTTGCTTGTTTCGATCTATGCCATTATGCTCCATTAGTCTCATTGATTTTGTATTTCCATATCCATAACATTCCTTTCCTTTCCTTTTCCCTTGGTCATATTATAACCTCTGTGAAGTCCTTTTGATTTGTGTGATGCATGTGATTTGAGTAGTGGACATTTAATAATAAACAAGCTATGTCCCTTGAAATTTTGGGTTGTTTCCTTGCTTTTGGTTTTGCATTCTCATCATTGTTGAAAATTTTAGAGTTTGAGTCTTTATTTTGAATCTAGTGTAGTTTTGTTTTGGGATCTTGCCTGAGGACGTGCAAGAGCCAAGTATGGGGGAATTTGATGAACACAATTTATACATAATTTTTTATCCCTCTATACTTGGCCTTTTATTATGTTTATGTACTTAATTTGATACTTGGGATAGATTTTATGGTTTGCAAGTTTTGGTGCTTGGTTGAATTTATTTGGCAAATTTACATTGTTTCAAGATTTTGGGCATATCTTGAGTTCTAGATCTCAATTTTGGGTGATTCTTATTTTTTTAGAAAGCTAAGTGGAAGAGCTATAAATGTTATGAAGAGCCTAAGTCCTAGTTCAAATGTTTTAGAGGTCAAATAGAGCCTAGAAGCTAGAGTAGAGTGTAGTGTTGCGATCTAGATGCCAACCTAGTGTTTTATTAAATGGACCTTCAAAAGTCATTTTTAGTGCAAACTCAAGCCCACCGATTAGTTAAGACCCACCCAATTCTATATCTTTCATAAAGACCTTAAGAGAAAAATGCATCATTTTGACTTAATTAAGTGGTTGTGAACTTAAGTGATCAAATCTGTTATAGGTTAGACTACCCAAAAAATCTCTCTTAGTGTTTAGCCCATAACTTGAGCTAGAGACCAAATTTTAATGCAAAGTCAAGGCTAGTGGGAAGCTAAGTCATAGAAATGTATTCCATTTGAAGATTATCATATCCAAAAAGGCTCCTTTCGATCCCAAAAATTGCAGCCAACTTAAAGGCAGTGCATTGAACTTATAAATAGGTAGTTAAGCCTTTAGTAGTAGATCATTTACATCACTTTTGTATTGTCTCTAAATTTTAGAGGAGAGGAGCTTTGCTAGGGTAAGACTCCATCTATGTAATTAGGCTTATTCTTTCCCTTTTTCTTTGTATTTTATTTTACTCTTGATATGTAGCTAAATTCTACTATAATCCAAGGGAGTTTCTACTCCTATTCTTATATGATTATGAGGCTTGTTTTGATTGTTCATTATTTCCAATTTGGTTCTTTTGATTCTTTGTTCTTACTACCTATAATTGCTATAAGTGGTTAAGTAAAATGGCCAATTGATTAATTGTTCATAGTAGTTTTACGCTAGCTAAATTTCCATAGACAAATTCAATTATTTATGATTGTTTGGTTGTGAAGTAGGAATAAGATATTGATGAGCTGCTAGGTGATAAATGGGAAAAAAGGGCATAAAAATAAGATAGTTTTGGTCCATTTTGTTGATAGTATTTTGTGTTTTCTTAGTGTTTTTACTCTGATTTTATGTTTTATCCTAGATACTACTCTTGGTTTGTGTTTTTCATGCAGGATGACAAAAAGGCCTAAAAAGGAGAAAGAAACTTGAAGAATGAAGGTACATCTAGATCAAGGAAATGATAGAAGGAGAATACATGCAAGAAACAAAGCAAAAATTGAAGAAAACATGAAGAATACACCTAGCACGGCTGTGCCATGGAACACAGCCAAGC
>JANHAO010013975.1:0-15577 GCA_026873985.1 Saraca asoca | reverse complement strand
TATAAGATGAACTGTACAACCTTAATATCCAATTTCACAGAATGTATAGTCCAAGATGCAATAGAACTCAATCAAATTGGTCTAGAGCACCCATCCAGACTAACAAATGCAATATTCTATTTTCATCTAATGGCATGTCTTTCACATAGAACTTATGATGTTATTTGGCCTTTAATAGCCTTTAAGCTGATTCTGCATCCCTGTCTTACTCGAATTCCACCTCTAAACCTAATGGTGCCTTTGGGTTTATCAATATATGTTGTATATGTAGTCCTTTATTTGTTTTGCTAGATGTTGGGTATGGAAGTTCTTAAATAGCTAAAATACTTTTCATACCTAATATGTTTAACTAATACTGTATTTGTGGCAGGGTGAAAATCCCAAGAAACCTGGGAATATTCATAACATTAGACTTTATTCCATTGCCTCCATTAGGTATGAAGACTCTTTTGATGGAAAAATAGCGAGCTTGTGTGTGCGTCATGCTGTTTATTATGATCCTGAGACTAGAAGGAAGACCCTTCTAAGAGTGGCATTTAAAGCAATTTCTTGTGTCACTCAAAGCCTAGAGTATCTTCCTGGTGGAGATATGATGACATTGCTGATGTGGAAGGATATAGTGACAGAAGATGAGGCCAGGTTCTATGTCGGCGAGACTGTCATAGCTATTGAGTCTATCCATAAACATAATTACATTCATAGGTAAACTTTAGTTGCTAATGTTTTGTTATGGGAAATTTTAGAATGCTTCTTATAGTGGTCTTCTTGTGTATGAATATAGATTTGATTTTTTTTTTGTAAATGTACTCCTTTTCAGAGATATCAAGCCTAACAACTCGCTGCTAAACAGAAATGGTCATATGAAATTATCAGATTTTGGACTATGTAAACCTCTAGACTGCAATATTCTTCATGAAAATGACTTTTATATTGGAAGAAACCTAAGTGGAACTCTTCAAAGTGATGGATGCCCTGTGGCACCTAAATGAACTCAACAAGAGCAACTGCAGTATTGGCAGAAAAATAAAAGAATGCTTGTAATTCATTCAATGTGTATGTGACAGGCATGCCTGTTGTCTATTTTCTTCTAAGTTTTTAGCAAGCAATATTTTTTACCAATGACCTATAAAAATGTATATTTGAGAAGTTTTGGTTATGTCAAATCTTCTTTTTCTACCTTTTTTGCATAATTAAAGTACTATGAGGACTTTTTAGTACCTGCTTCATTTTAGGTCTTTCAATATTAGTACTTAAACATTTGGAAAGCTTAGGAACCCAAATTTCTTTCTTTCTCACATAATAATTTCTTCTAATAAGGCATAAGTGAGAGATACGACCTTGATGACCACAATAAGTACAAATAATAGAATTCCTATTAGAATTTGATTTTTCTTGAAAGACACATTTAGAAAACTTTGGCACTTCGTAGAAACTACACTTTGATTCAATCTTGTTAAGAGGTTTTCTAGTTTTTCCAAGAGTGAAATCCATATCTTCTCTCAAAGACTTGGAAAGTGTATAAGTTAAGTGTTCAATATTCTCTAGGGATAAATCATTTTCAATTTGGAGGTCATAAGAAGTTAAACAATCAAAAGCCATAAATATTTGATCACTATGCAATTCTTTGAGACTATGTGAGTCATCATAACTAGGACTAGAATTAGGATTAAAATCATATACCTCCAAGTCTTTTTAGGTTATTGAGCTTGATTCTTCCATTTGAAACTTGATCGACTCTTCTTTCAAACTATCATTTTTTATCTCTTGAAATTCTTCATTAGGAAGCATGAAACACATTTCACATTTTCATAAATCTTCTTGAAGAATTTTCTTGACAATATCTTCCTTTATTTCTTTTTCATGTTTAACACAAACACTCTTGTTAATAGAAAAATAATTATCAATAGAAAAAGTACTAAGAGTGTCCTAAATTTCTTTAGCACTAGAGCATTTAAAAACTTTGGCATAAGCATTGTCGTTCAAACTCCTATATAAAATTTTCATAACTTTAATGTTCATAGCAAAACTCATAGCAAAATTTGTTTTATAATTATCATCGCATTCACTCCTTGGTTTGAAGGTAAAGCCATCCATAATGATATCTCACGAATATAAATCAAAAGCTTGTAAAAAGTACTCCATTTTTCCTTTCCAAACCTTGAAGTAAGAACCATCAAAAAATGGAGGTTTAAAAATATCAATATATTCAAACATTAGAGATTTTAAAGTATCAAAATTATCTTTCAAAGAGGTGCCTTCAATGGTTGCCATGGATCTCCTTAAGACAATTAAGTCCTTCAAACAATAGCTTATAGCTCTAATACCAATTGTAAGACAACGTAACCCACACCCATGAAGGTCTGAATTAGGTGTTTTGACAATTTATAGAATTTTTGGTGTTTTCTTTGGAAATCTCTTGATTTTGGAGAGCAATTCAATGGTTTTAATTCAAGCAAACCCAAGATAGTTAGATTAAGATATTTACACATAAGAAATAACAAATTAAAACTCTTATGCAAAATAATTCATTTAACTATACAGAGGAAAGGCTTTAATGAGTACATTCAAAGATAAAACCACTTCTTTCAGTTAGACCAACTTCTGGGTAAAAAGATAAACAATGAAACACAAAATGCTCAATAAATTTTAACAATAAAAACTAAACATCCCATAACCTAGTTCATTATTAAGAGCAAAAATGATATCACAAAGTAAATTCCTAGAAAATAAAGAAAGTGGGGATAGAGAGATTCAAACTCAAGATTTATAATGATTTCCCCTTCAAAAATAATTTTCAAGGTGTACATCCATCTATAAACTCTCAAGCAAGCTTAAACCTATTAAAATATCAATCCCCCCAAGTTTAAACAGGCACAAGGAGAAGCCTTTTACAATGATTGCTCAATCATAATCAAAATCCCTTTTGAGAAGTTCAACCGCTCTTTTAACCCTAGGTAAGGCTACCCTTAGGAAACCCAATCCTATTTGAAAGATATGACAAAAAATTTAAAGAACTTTGTAGTTTGGATTTACAAATTGAAGCTCAATAGATATGGAATTAATTAAATCTAGCTCATATTAAAGAATTTAGATAAAGAGTCGAAGCATAGATGAAAAAAAATGTTTACCTCTTAAGAATTTGGGTTTTGCCACTAAGGAAATGTGTAAAATGAATATTTATAACAAATGAAAACACATAATAAAAAACTAGCTATTATGTGTAAAATTAGATGTGTGATAATGATCGTGAGCATGATCACAAACTAAAAATTTGAAATTTAAGTAAAATCGCGATCAAAATTATGAGATTCAATTTTGAAGGCTCTAATTCAAATTGAAGAAAACTAGTGCGAAATTCAACTTTACTTGCTAAAAATTGCAAAGATTCTGTAAATTCAGGAATACAGGCATATAGAATTGCGATCAAAATCAAGAAAACAAAGGTTTGAAGCATCAATTTGAATCAAATAAAAAACAGTTCAAATTTTTAGAATTATGTAAAATAGAATGCTTACCTTGTTCTCATGAATATGATCACAAAAAAATAGTTAAAAAGCTCAATCCAAATCTTAAAATCTGAAGATGAAAAAGTAAACTTTGCCAAATTCAATTCGAACCAATTTAACCATTTTAAAACTTCACAAATCAACCCAAAAACATGATTTCAAATTAAATGAATATGATAAAATATTTAAGAACAAGTTAGAATGTTTTTGATGAAATATTACAAATGTTCAAATATATTTCCAAGATTAAACAATTTGATAAATCATATAAGGACATCTTGGAATGTTTCAGTTGAAAATGTTTTCAAAAGTAAAAACATATTTCCAAGTTTAAATAATTTGATAAATCATGTAAAGCCATTTTGGAATATTTTTATTGAAAATATTTCAAAATCTTTTTGAGTAAAATCTTAAGGCAAACTGTCCAAAAATAACTTCACAAAATGAGATAAATTTTAATGATCCAATTCCTTTACATAATTATTTTAAATAAGGCATAATCTAAATCTTCAACTTGAAATCTAAAGTTATCCTCAACTAAACCACTGAAAATACGTCAATATAACTTAACCAAAATAGTTTTTTCAAATTAAAATATAAGTTTTCTCAATTTAGAAAAATTAGGGCTAAGGATAACAAGTAATATGGTAATATTTGAATAAGCCATTCCATTATCACATCACAATTCAATATTATTGTCAACGTGTCTATCAGAAAGCAAATATGGATAGCATTTTATACACTTAATAGCCTTATCATCAAATTGGAGTGATCCTTTCACCATTCCATATAAAGGGATTATGTGATTCTGCAAGCTTCTTTGTAGAAGATAAGGGCACCTAGTCACAATGAGGACAATGTCAAAAGTAGACATACCTTTCAAGAGAAAAAAATTCAAACTTAGGCAAAACATTTTGGTCAAAATCACATAAAAATAGGTGTGGTCACTTGCTAACAATACAGTGAATCTAAAACATTGAAAAACCATGATTCTTAAGGAAATTGAGAAATCAATCAAGCTTTTTAGAGGTCTAAAATCAAACTTGCTTGGAAGCCTTTAAAGTGGTTTCTATTTAGAATCCATAGTGGTTTATGAGGTAGGAAATTGTGAACAAGTTTGAATTAGAAGCAATAAAGATGAATTCTAGAGAAATTGGTAAGTGGAAGAGTTGGAAAAGAGGAAAACAAATTTGAGATGGTGAAGTTGTTTTGAAGATGAAACCTTGAATCTTGGTTTTGTAGCGATGCAGATTAAACATTGAGCTTCAAATTGTTATTGGAAACTCACACATTCTAAAGAGTATGAGAGGATTTAGGCGAAGCCACCACATATAACAAGCAAATATTCATTATGCACGTTGAATTTGCCCTTAGCGATTCCTTTAGATGGATAGTAAAAGGAGATAAAGGAACAAAAAATTTAAAATTTAAATAGAAGAGAAAATAAGGAGAAAAAAGATTCAAAATTTGAAAATATTAAAGAATTACCATTATATATTTTATTTTTAAATATTCTTTCATTCCTCTTCTTTTTAATCTAAATAAAAGAAAAGTTTAAATTTAAAAATTTTATTTCTTCGTTACCTATTTTCTTTCTTTCCAACTAAACGAAATGTTTATTTAACCATGTAACTGATAAGTTAGCTGATAGTTGATAACAATTAGTAGAAAGTGAATCCAATTGTTCCTCTCTATCAAGAGCCTCTTGCATATGCATGCAAGTATATATCCAATAGAAAAGTTGAATCTCAAGACAGAATCACAAGCACTCAACAAAGTTATCACAAAGCAAATTCCATGGAATAAACATTGATCCATTCATTTCATATTCAAAATCTAGCAACATGAAGCAAGATTGCATTCTCATTTGAGTATTAGCCATTAAAGAGATGTGCCCTAAATATTCCATAAGCCTAAAAGTAGCAAATTAATCACTTTTAAAAAAAATTATCATATTTATATTATTTTCTTTATATCTCTTAACTTATATTGGAGATGAGGCACTTAACATATATGGAGAAGACTAATGACTTTTGGGAAAAGTTTATGACCGTTGGAAATGGTTTGTAACTTAAGAAGAGATTCTATTAAGTGCAAAGCATATTCCAATAGCAACATCCAACAACCTTTATGATTATTTTCCTCATAGTTGATAAACTAGTTAGTTGTATTAGAAATACATGATAAATTAGTTGATAAGTTAGCTCATAAATGTAAAATAACATAGAATGACATATTAATATCAATAGATATATACAGTAGATTTATTCGTATTTATTTTGAAGTCAAATTGTATTGTTGCAATTAAGATATTTAAAATATGAATATAATTATCTAAAATTTAATTAATTATATTTATGGCATCATATATTTATTTACTTATGTTGAATTAATGGGAATGGACAAATATGCAATAAATAAGTCTTGTCCTGAACCTTTATAGAGACCAAATGTGTTATGACGAAGCAAGGTGGATGGTTGTGACCAAAGGAATGATAACCTGCATAGAAAGGCTGAAACAACAATGGCCCCCAATGTCTCTCTGATGTTCAAGTTAGTTTTCACAGCCATGATCAGTATTAGAAATAATATAAATCCTTATCGATGCATACATGTGCGTCTTATATAGGTTCAAAGCAAGACAAACTAACTAATTGGACCAAACCACATATCAATTTCATAATGGTCAGAAGATTCTAGAAACATAGGTGTCACCAACCATTTGACAACTATTAACAATTATAGACAATTGTCAAGATTCATCTTATGTTGCCACGTGGTTGTTAATAACTGTCTGATCACATGCCATAGTCGTAACCAACCTTGCTTACTTGTTTATGCATAAGACCACCGAGTCCAATGCTTTATCTTGTACCCTGATACCTATTCAACCTGTGGTTGATAATTTCTTATTCATCAATAATGATGCATAAGTGTCTTTTTTTTTCATCCCTTTTGACTTTGTGGAAAAAGAACAACCATTAAAAATAATATAATATTATAAAAATATTGATACATATAGAAAAGGGGTAAATTTAAAAAAAAAAATTGAAAGCCCCTAACTTAGAAGACTACTTGGAGTAGCTTATCAAAATAGAACTTATTTTTTTTCATTCACCAAACAACTCTAAAATACAAAAAGAAGTTATTGACCAAGTTAATAAGTTATAAGTTAGCTTATTAAATACACCAAACACTCTTATAACATAAATCTTTTATAAAGTAAATAGGGTTGTGCTATATGGTGAGGCGCTGACCTTATCAATCCTATTAATTTTTGGCTTAATTTTATTTTTGGTCATACTTGTAGCTAAGGATTCCATCAAAAGAAGGTGAATTAGTTTTAGGATTTTACAAATTTTCAAATCATTTTTGAGAACCCTTTTTTAATTTTCAAATAATTTCAATACCTTGAAACAAATGAACAACAAATCTCATAAACCAACCTTGGCAATCTAAAACTCAACATATTAATTACTTAACATCAATTTGAACAATAATAAATATCAAGAATATAAAGTGTAGAACATAAATTGTAAAAAAACAAAAAAAGTAAAAATAGAAAGATTCAAATGCAAAGTTTTATAGTGGTTCCCCCTTAAAGATCCACTTCAACGTATATATCTATTCTTCAAGCTTGAATTAAGCTTGGTTCCACTATAATCTATCCCTCCAAGCTTGAATCTGGCATAAGGAAAATCCTCTACATTGATTGTATGCCCTAATAATCAAAACCCCTTTAAGATACCTTATTCAAAGCTAAGGAAACAAGAGATACCACATTATTTCCAATTTGAAGTTTGTTAGCCCTAAAATACTTGAAAATTTTGAGAAGAACTAAAAGAAAGCAGCAAGAATTCAAAAGCTTTATATTACAAATTAAAGCTCCAAAGGTAAGAATTCACTCAAATCTGGCGTAGGAAGTTGTAATACAACAAACAAATAAAGCTTAGAAGAAAAAGGTACTATTTGCCTCTTGAAATTTAGGGTTCATATTGAGAAAATGGGAACATAAGGTATTGATAGTGAGAGAGTAGTAAATGACCATTAATTTAAAATTTACTCCAATTGAGTCAACTCACGAGTCAATCGCATGGGCAAATTTTGAACTATGAGTCAACTTGCAAAAAATGCATAACTTTCTCTAAAAATTTTGGCCTTCACGAGTTGACTTGTGTGCCTAGCTTTAGGAAGTTGTGATTTTACACATGTGCATAGTACAAAACTTATGAATCAACTCACTAGAACTGTGGTGCCCACAGGCAAAGTCCAATAGGGTATGAGTTGACTTGCAAACCCAAGATTTGCAAATTCAAATTGTTGTTTTGAAAAAATTGATTGAAAATCATTTCTTCAACATAATAGCATATTTACCAAGTTTAAAACTTTATTAAATCAATTAAGAACATGGAAAAATATTTTTGAAGAAAATTTCCAAAATCATTGATGCAAATCCTTGAGGCAAATACTTCTTAATTAAAACCTTGAGATAAATTCAAATAAAACCTAACATTTACATAAAAGTGATCTCAGGTCTAGACTAAGTTTTATCAAGCATTTCAAGATAAAACCACTGAAATTCAACATATTTGGCATATCCAAAAAGTTTGTTATCATCAAAACAAGTTATAAACCATTTGAAAATAAGGGTTGAGCCCAACAATTTTCCCATTTTTTATGATGACAAACCATTTTGAAGTTAGATAAAAAATTATAAACATTCAACACAAATGATCATACAAGCTCCCCCCTAAATTGATATCTCCCCATTAAAACATGCATATATAAAAATAATTTAACACATAATTTATAAGCCCTAAAATACCATATTTTCTCCCCCTTTTAACACCATCAAAATTTATAGAACAAATCTATAAAAGTACCAAAGATCAAATTAAAATTTAATCATGAAATTCAACCAAAATTCAAAGTAATTCAAATTAATAAACTATTAGTAACAATAAAAGCATAACAAAGTCATATGAAAGGGGAAAATGGGCTAAGGGAAATAATTTATGAGCAATAAGCAAACTAAAAAATCTATTCTCCACAAGGCATGACATATTCATTAATCTCAATAATTTGTGCTTTTATGTTGTTAAACCGATCATCAAGTTCTTTGACATTAAGATTCATGTTGGCTTCAAAAGAATTGAAACACTCTTGCATGTGATCCAATCTATAGTAAATTTTCTTTTAATCTTAATACACATTTTTAAGGTTGTTCTCCATTTGAGCATAATAGTGATTTTGTTGAAGTTGCAATTCTTAAGGAGAGATAGAGTCTCATTTTGCATATCACTGCTCCTAAAAGAACCAAAAGCTCTAATAGTGGAAGATATAACACTAGTAGTAATTGTCCTTCTCCTTCTTTCATTCACATATTCAAGACTCATTTGGTGCATATTTTCTAATCAAGAAGGGTGGTGCTATTGGTGTACTCTATTTCTTACTCAAGCCTCATAGAAAATTGGTTTAATTTGCTCTCCTAGAAAAAATGACTTTAGAAATTGTGAAATTTAGTAGATAGTTTTCCATGGATAACACAGTAATCATTAATTTTTTAGATTGAAATATAAGAGCACAATTAGAAAATAACAACTTAATGGCATCTTCTGCAAAGTAGCCTTTCAAGTGCTTAGTGGTTACCCACTTTCCATCACCATTCATATTAAACATCTCACATAACACCTTAACATATAAATTAATTATTTTCTACATAAAAGTTACCAAAAATTGTCCTTTTTGAACATGCAAATTGGCATAAAACAACCTTACAAGTCTAGGATAGCAATGGGTGCTAAAAATGACAAACTTTGTAAAGCTTATATTTGTAGAACATGGAAACCCACAACTAAGAGGCGTGATTTAGGTGTTTTGAAATCTTACGCCATTTTTAATGCTTTTTTTTGAAAATCTCTTAATTTTGGAAAGCCATTGGACAATTTTAATTCAAAAAAACCCAAGGTAGTCTGATGAAGATGTTTGCACATAAGAAATAATAAATCAAAGCAATTGTGCAAAGTAATTCATTTAACTATACATAGACAAGGCTTAAATGAGCACATTTAAAGATAGAAATCACTTCTTTCAAGAAAACCAACTTATGGATAAAATGATAGAACAATAAGGCACAAAAATACTTAGCGAAACTTAATAATAAAACAAAGCAAGGCAAAAACTCACACAACAAGAAGAGCAAAAGTAGATATCACAATATCAATCACTGGAAAATAAGGAAAGCAGTGATTAAGAGATTTAAACATAAGATTTATAATGGTTTCCCTTTGAAAAATAATCTACAAGGTGTACATCTACTTTTAAGCTCTTAACAAAGCTTAAATTTACTATAATATCAATTCTTCCAAGTTTAAATAGACACAATGAAAAGCCTTTACAATAATTACTCAACCCCAATCAAAATCCCCTTTAAGAAGCTCAACCACTCACTTAAAAAAAGAAAATAAAGAGCTCAACCACTTTTTCAACCTTAGGTAAGTCACGCCTAAGAAATCCAAATGTGCTTGAAGGATATGAGAGAAAGTTAAAGAACTCTACGATTTGAATTTATAAATTAAAGCTTAATAAATATGCAATCAATCAAATCTAGCTCATATCAAAGAATTTAGATAGAGAGTTGAAGCACAGATGAAAAAAAAAATGTTTGCCTCTTAAAAATTAAGGTTTTGCCACTAAGAAGTTGTGTGAAATGGGTATTTATAGCAAGAAAGCATGATGTTGAGTATAAATGATGGTTACTACAAAAAATTATCCATGCGATCACGATTACAAATTGAAATTCAAACTTTTGATCAAAATTGTCAGATTCAATTTTGAATCTTTCAATTTGAATCGTAACAATGTAGTGTAAAATTCAATTTTGCTCACTAAAAATTGCAAACGTTCAGTAATTGTAGAATTTCATGTGATTAGAATCATTAAAACAAAGTTTTGAAGGATTGATTTGAATCATGGGAAACTAGAACAAAATCTGATTCAAACTATAGGCTATTATAAACTTTTAGCCAATCCTAATAAGCTTGCAATCAAAATTATAAAAACAAGTGTTAAAACTCAATTTGAATCATAATGGCAAGAATACTTGCCTTACTTTCGCAAGCATGATCGCAAAAATAGTTCAAAAATCTCAAGTCAAATTGCAAGTCTATAGAATGAAGAATAATTTTGCAAAATGATTTCAAAATCGATTTATTCCATTTTGAAATTCATAAACCAACCTAAAAACATGATTCTAAATTAAATGAATATGGTAAAACATTTAAGAACAAATTGGAATGTTTTTGGTGAAAATATTTCAAAAGCTTTTTGAGCAAAATCTTGAGGCAAACTTTCCAAAGGTAATTTAAAGAAATGGGCTAAATTCCAATCATCCAATACCTTTACATAATTATTCTAAATAAGGCCTAATCTAAGTCTTCAACTAGAAGTCCAAGGTGACCTGCAAAGATTCATAGAAAATAAATCAATTCTTCTCAACTAAAATTATTTATTGTTATCAAAATACAACTATACTCAATTTAGAAAAAGAGAGCCTTAGGATAACAATTTCACCCTTTTAAATGATGACAAATAATTTTAGGGTTAAAAAAAGATCAAACATACATTTAGAGCCTATAATATAATTCAACCAAAAAGATCAAGAGCCCCCTCAAGATAATAAGCTCCCTTATAGGCATGCAGCACTCAAATCCCAAAATATGCAATACTCCTTCTTTTGGCATATCAATAAGAATAAAGCAATATATAAAGCCAACAATCAAAAACATAAATATCATTCAAAATGATCAAAATCAAATTAATATCCAGAAAAATATCCAATAGAGTTATGACATAGCAGTAGCTAAAAATAAGAATAACCATGGAAAAGGGGGTAAGGGAACAATTATAATGAAACAAGGCTAAAAACCAAAAACGTTTAGAGCAATAGCATCTTGAATTTCATTCAACTATTCCTTCATGGTGTTCAATCGACTATGAAGGTCTCCAATCTTTACGTTCATATTCACTTCAATGGGGTCTAACCTTTCATTAATTTGTTGGTGTAACTATTCCATAGACCCAAAGAATTATGATTGTTGAAACTGAAGCTACCTTAGGAGAGTTAAAGTCTCATTTTGGAAATCCACTAAACCACTAAAACTAGAACCCAGAGCACCACAAAATCTCCTGAATGCTAACCCATCTTGCCTCACTTACCTCCTTTTCATAAATCTAAGTTGCATTTGATATAGGGTCTTTTCATTCATTGAAATGGTGTTATCCTCATTTTTTACCTCTTTTTCCAGTGACAAAGGAACACGAAAATGTAAAAAGACATTAATAAGTATCATCCCATAGGGCAAGAAGTTTTGATTAGGCTTTGTGAAGAAGGTGATCATATATGAGAGTATAAGGTATAGGATATTGATTTTAAGGCCTTTCTTCATTCACCATATTAAAAAAATTTCATCTTCAACTATGCTAGTGGAGTTCGTGTGGTAAGGTAAAATTATCTTCACAATTATGTAGTGAAGAAAATGATCCTCCACAAACAATCTAGTTATCGTTAGCTTTTTGGTAGTGATAATGGGAGTAGTGTTTGGAAAGAGCATTTTGATTGCTTATTCTTTAGAATACTCCTCCACATCTTTGCTTGTAATGGAATTAGACCCTTTCTTCTATACCAAACAAATTGCATAGTATCTTTACATCAAAATTTATAGCTTTCCTCATTATAGATGTAGATAGTTTTCCATTTGCTACACCTAGGGTACATAAAACATTCTAACTACCCTAGGGTAACAAGGAGCACTATGACAAAGTTTAGTAGCTAATGCTTATCCAGCAAATCATGTAATTCAAGATGACTCTCCGTAAGAAATCTTTTGTCCTAACATTTAATTGAAGATACAACACATTCTTCATATTTTGCATATCTTTCATAGGATTCTATATTTGGAAAAAATTTCTGCTCCTCAATAGCTATATTAATACGATACACCCTATTATCACCAATGATCTTCTTTTGCTTCTTTAAACCAATAGCAAAATCATCACTCAGGATGATTTGTGAAAAAAAAAAAGAAAGAGAGAGAGAGAATGATTAGGGAAATTTTGGAGGTTTTGGGATTTATGAGAAATTAAATGGTTTGATCGATTAGATTTGAGGGAAACAAGTAGGAGAGTACTTTAAAGAAAAGAAATTTGAATTTAATCAGTGAGATTGGTTGAAAATATAGAGAGATGTGGTAGGGTTTAAGAGAGGGTGGCTAAGGTTTCAGAGAAAGATAGCAAACTAGTCCAAAAAATGCTTGCTAATTTTATATACCCTAGTTGCAATCAGAATTGCAAGCGTAGAAATGCATGAGCGATTTGAATCACAAGCATGATTGTGAACACATGATTGAACAATATCAACACCAATTTGACTCATGATTAGAATCGCAAAGGTAGAGTTGGCTAATCGATTTGAATCATGATTAGAATCACAAAGCCAACCAAGCAACCCAAAAGAATGCAAAATTTGCTAATTTGAATCGCAAGCTACCAAAATTCATCAACACTTTAAATTTTTAGCACTTCCCTGGAAATAGAACATGAACATGGATCTTTAAGTCATAAAGTTGATTGAGCACATAAAGGCAGAGAAAAGTAATGATCTTGCAAAAAGAAAAAAGAATTTTGAGGGACTCTCAAAATGTCTAAATTAGTATTATAATGGAGAATTCAATTGAAATTACTTGGGAACCAAAACAAATTAAAAGATTCAAACCAAGTAAGCTCATTTTTCAAAGGATTCAACATGCCCAATTCTCTTCTAATAAATTCAAATTGATTTTTATTAAGAAACTTTGTAAATGTGTTAGTAAGTTGAAAATCGATTTGATCAAATCAGTTTATAAAAGTTTAAACTTTTGTGATCTAAAATATTGAAAAGAAGTTTAGCGAAAATATGGAAAGGAATTTTTTTAAAACTAATTTTGAAAAGAACTAAGAACAATTTTTTAAAAGAATTTATATAAGCATATCTCCTTTCAAAATTTTCTTTAAAAAATTGCACATGTTCTAAGTAGCTAGTCAGCATAACTCAAGTAAATATCATGAAAGGATATGCAATAAGGATAAAAAGAGATGAAAACTATTGAGCCTTCCCTATATGCAGTGACAAAAGGCATAAAATAACAATTAACTACATTATCATCACAACCAAGCATATATTTCATGATCTTTTTAGAAGCCAACCAAGAACAACTTAGACAAAGAGTATCAAGCAATCCAATATATGTTAATGATTCATAAGAAGAAATAAAGATAGATATACTCATTGATTGAAGCAATATGTGAAACTTCTTGGCTATAGTCATCTTCGTTTTTTAATTCTCATCATTTGTGAGGCATAAAATATATTTATCTTGATGAGAAAAAAGCTTTCTTTGATGTGCTTACCTTTGAAAGAGGATTGGAAGCTAAACTTCCAACTCCTTCAATCTTCCAAATTTTGAAGTTAAACTAATGAATCCTCTCACAAATCACAAAAATTCTAGAAAACTTTTGAGCACAAAACTCAAGATTGGGGATTAGGATATATAAAAGAAATTATTACGATTTTTCAAGGATCGGTTAGCTTTAAGTATCATTCAAGTCCTTTTTGGATAAAAAATGAGGTTAATGGAAAGCATGTAGTAAATATTATAACTTTAACTAAGTAACTTTGAAACTAGGAGATAAAAAATGCTTATAAACTTATTTTGAAAGTAACAAGTATTATATATTTTTATATTAAAAATGTTAAAGAAAAAAAATTTTGATTTTAGAAAACCTGAAATTATCAAAACATATATAGAATTTTTTCTTTAGCATAACACTCAGTTTTAAAGAACCAAGATTATAAGAGCACAAAAGTGTACCTAACTATCAAGAAAATAAAATTTGCCAATAACACCCAATTTTAAAGAAATGAGCTCCTTTTAATATAAGTATGATCATTGAAAAAATATGGAGCCATTCTCTTTCAAAATTCAAACATAGGCAATGAACACTCTCAAGAAACATTGGTGATATATTTGCCTTGATAAAAGGAATTACCTTTCTTTAGCTCAAAAAGGACATATCATTTTAAAGATAAAACCAATCAGAGCAATGATATGCTTCAACTTTAACATTCAAACTCAAGAAAGATATAAAGCATATTAAGCATAGAGAAGATAGAGTATCTAAACATTTGAATTAACATTTCTCTTTATGAAAGTTACCTTCTTTGAGAGTTGAATTGGATTATCCTCAAGTTGAACTTGTCTTCCATTTTCATGTTGTGATAAAGGAATTAATATCTTTCTTTTCTACAAAATAACTCTAGATAATTTCATTTGTATCCAACCAAGACTTGGGTATATAATAATTAGATGAATATCAATATAAAGTACTCATGAGAATAATTGATTAATATAAGAAAGAGTATACAAAGATCATAATCTTGTAAATTAATTTTCAAAGCATTTCCATATCTTCCATATATGAACAACAGACAATAAAGGTTCAAGGAAACATATGCCAAGCATTGCAAACTTTTATATTAAGTTATATCAACAAAGAGTTAAGAGCATATAAAGACAAATTAAATCATGTATTCAAGATAATATCCTATATGCGTAAATAATTTTGATCAAGATGATGCACAATCTTTAAGCAATAATTATACTTTGGAATAATTTCATCTCTTTTTCATTGAATATTGTTGACGTTGAAATCTGGTCCATGCAGAAGAACTAAACTTCGGTCAACGGGAAAGAGGTTCTAAGGACCGAGGCTGCTTCTGAAGTGCGGGAGATGAGCCAGGAGGAAGAGAGGGAAGGAGGGACAGTGTTTTTAACATGGTTCGGCCAAATTCGGGCAGTACCGGACCCTACGTCCATGACAGAAGTTTTATTGAATAATTTGCAGGGGCTTTTGTTTACAAGATTGGCCTCTCTTTCTGCTAACAAAGCAATCCTATTTATAGAAGGAGGAGAGATAACATGCATTAAATGCTAGCTACAGTTGTGTTACATCAAATGAATGAGAAAAGACATTAA
>JANHAO010013974.1:0-15574 GCA_026873985.1 Saraca asoca | reverse complement strand
GATCCTATAAAAATCAAAAATAAAATCCTAAATCTAATGTAGATCTTTTGTAGAATCTTGATGAACTTTGATACCTACAAACATTCAACAAACATTACAGCACATAATCATAATATGATATGATCAAAATTATTTTTATCCCTAAAATAAAAGATAGTCTAGCTGGCTAGGCTAACAATAAGGAAATATTTTAATTATATAGGTCTATTTTATGAATTATATAAATAATAGGTGTTCCTTATCGGTATGACATTATTTGATATAATTACAATATATTCAAACAAAAAATAGTCCTATCAAAATAATATGATATCCCTTTTATGGAATGTGACCCTTTTTTGTTTGAGACAAATTTTAAAATCCAATTTTCTTGTGATAGGATTGGGTGATACACTTATTTATTTGGCATGAATAAAATATTATGGATCATATTATGATTAACTTTTGCTTGTCTTAGAACCTAAGCAATAGGGTTTTAACTGGATCATTTTGAAAATCATTTTCCATATTTTTTTTAAAAAGGGTGGAAACTCAATTATTGTTATATCCTCATAATAGTAGTAACAAAGTGTGATTGGTCCCATGTACTTCAACTCTTAATGACATAATAATGTATTCAAGTATCATATATGTTTGTTCTTATAAACATATTATGTTTATACTTGAGTTATTTTAGAGTGAGGGTTGAGCCCCCAATTAAAAGGGGAAAGCCCTAATTATGTTTAACCTATCAATTAACATCCATTGTGGATATCTATATGTGATAATATGAGATACAATTTTGTCACTAATGTCAAATTAACATTTATAGTTACCTCAATAGAACATTGTACTCATTCATTGTAATTGATTCAACTTATACGGTGAAGTAACTATGTTTAAGCTATCAATTATCAGTCTTTTATAGTGTTATAGGCAATTTTTGATTCTGCGAAATAAGCTAGCAGAGGCCCAGCGACAGATCAGACTATGTGAGAAAGAGCCAAACTCGCCAGATCACTAACCATACAAGCGTAGAGTGAGAGAATAAGTCCCAACTCACTATAAGACAAGTCCTGGCTCACGTAACCAGCATCTCACTATGCGTAAGCTCGTATTGTCAAAGGCAAGCTCGCGAGGATTGTCCTTGCTGACTGAAGGTTAGCAGTGACCCAGATAGTCCCAGTTTGTGAACATCGCACCTCGCCCAGCTAAGGGCTCATTAAGGAAAACCATGAAACATCGACCTTCTTAGACTTAGTTTGTGGGACCAGTCTGCAAGAAGCAGTGCATAGGGTCCATCCATATAAAGCAAACTTCAGAAGTCAGCTAACAGCCTACAAAAGCTGTTTTGCATAGTCTAGGTTGTCTTGTTTATTTATTTTGATGTAACAGAAGCACAAATTATGTAATTACAATTGTAACCTCCTAAGCCTCTATAAATAAGAGGAGAGAGATCACTATAAAGCAAGCTAACATTTGTGTACTGAAACTTTGTTAAAATTTCTCCAGAATAATAAAATACTACAGTGGACATAAGGACCAATGTTGCCTGATTTTAATTAAACCACATTAAAAATACTGTGTTTGCCACTCTTCCTCGGCCTTTCCTCTTCATCTTTGTTTATTCAACTGAAAAATAATTTGAGTCCCAAAAGAATCTCTTAGGTTGGCTGGGTTTTGGATGAAGCAAAATTCACCATCAATATTTTGGCACCATATGTGGGGACTCATCTATTCCTAGGTTGATTTGTGGTGTAACCACAATGACAAGAGAAAGAGCCACCAGAGCTTCGAATGCATTAATTAACCCCCCGAAAGGCTATATGTCTACAACAGACTCTTCCACTGCTCCTATCATAGGTGTTGCTATTGGCTTACCCCTAGCCAACAGTTTTCAACCTGCTACTATTGCCAATGGCCCTAGTGGATACAAGCCTGGCTTCAACATCAAGAAAGATTGGAAAACATAATGGCAAAACTAACTAGAACGATCACAATGCTAGCACAAACGCAAGTTCAAGGTGTGCAAAGGTAGGCTGAGGTCGTTTGCACCCATAAGCATGCACCAACAACCAGAAGTTGGATGCTCGAGCAGAGCTCACAGGAGCAAACTGCAGGTCATTACTCTCACGACCAGAAAGGACAAAGAGCCGGCACTCTACTTACCAGCAGACTAAGGCAGAAGACCTAACAATGGAAGAGCTACTCCAGAGGATAAAGCGACTAAAGGAATGTCCATGATCTTAAAGCGGTTAAGCTTGCACTAGAGAGAGATCACCATTTTCTATAGAGATCGAAATGTAGCCCCTCCCGCACAAACTTAAGGTCCCCAAGATTCTATTGTATAATAGGGATACTGATCCTTATGACCATCTGGACACATTCAATGTTCAAATGGATTTACAAACAGTCAATCCTCTAGTCAAATGCTGAGTTTTCCCAACTACACTAGGAGGTGTACCTCAGGCCTGGTTCAGAAGCCTTCTAGCTCACTCAATATGTAGCTGGGAAGAGTGTCAGCAGAAGTTCATCAGCCAATATCGAGTATTGAAGAGGTAACTCATGCCCCTTTGTCACCTCATGATGATCTTCCAGAATAAGCATGAGTCACTGAAGGATTACATTGTCAGGTTTAGACTCGAAGCCAACTCGATGGAGAATTTATCTAAAGAAACTATTTTGGCAACAATCTTCATAGGACTCCACAAGGACGGAAAGTTATACAAAAGTCTATACAAGTCCCCGATAAAGGATTTAACTGAGTTTTATGAATGAGCTGCATCAAGTAAGAAGTAACCTTCAGCTCGGGTAGGCCTGATTGGAAGGACAAGAAGGATAGCTCCACCTATAAAAAGAAGAGGGGAAATGTGGACCAAGGTGATCACTCTAGTAAGCATACCACAAAGAAGTCTAAGAAGGCCAAGGACGAGCGCCCTCTGCCCCCAGGTCGCCATGAGCATTATAGTATCCTATCAGACTCTCATGATAGGATATACATGATAGAAAAGGATCGAGAGGACTTCGGAAGGCCCAGACCTTTGAAGGTCCCTTTCAGGCAAAGGAACAAAGAAGAGTTTTATGATTACCACAATAAGGTTGGGCATGGTACCTCGAATAATCGGGAGCTGAGGGATGCAATTGAGGATCTAATCAAGAGAGGCTGCCTAAGAGAGTATGTGGTGTGACCTACGGGGTAGTGACCTTAGCATCCCTAGCAAGATCCCAATCAAGAGCAAGGGGGCTCAGTCAAAATTATACATTGATGATGTATTATAATTCAGGAGCTAGTGTTAAAGCTTCCCTCTTTGTCTCTATTGAAAGAAACTTTGTTTTGCCAATTGGCCTAGCCCTATAATGACCTCTTCATTTTAGTATCTAATTTGCTTTTCACTTTCAAGTGTGTACGATCTTCTGAGCTCGTATATGGTAAAGTTTCTTAAGCATCATGTACAGACTCTTTGCCAACTACGATCTCTAGTCCAGTTGAGGCACTGTGACACCAAAAATATCCATAGACTCTTTGCCAACCACAACCTCTGGTCTGATTGAGGTGCTGTGGTGCTAAAAATATCTACAAACTCTTTGCCAACTATGACCTCTGGTCCGGTTGAGGCACCATAGTGCTAAAAACATCCATAGACTCTTTGCCAACCGCAACCTCTAGTCTAATTGAGGTATTGTGGTGCTTAAAATATCCACAGACTCTTTGCTAATTGTGACCTTTGGTCTGATTGAGGCATTGCAGTGCTAAAAACATCCATAGACTCTTTGCCAATCATGACCTTTGGTCTGCTTAAGGCATTATAGCACTAAAAATATCCACAGACCCTTTGCTAATTGCAACCTCTGGTTCAATTAAGGCGTGGAGATGCCCAAAATAAACTCATTTCCAGCTACAATCTCTGGTCCGGTTAAGGCATGGAAACGCTCAAAATAAACTCATTTCCAACTGCAACCTCCGGTCCAGTTGAGGTGTGGAGACACTGAAAATAAACTCATTTCTTGAGCAACTAAGTTGCTATGGCATAGCTCGTAAAATGCAGCTCTTATACGACCTAATGTTCATAACTCTCATGCGACCTAATGTTCACAACTCTTATGCGACCTAATGTTCACAACTCTCATGCGACCTAATTTTCACAGCTCTCATGCGGCCTAATATTCATAGCTCTCATGCGACCTAATGTATGCGCTCTCATACGATCTAATGTTCACAACTCACGTGTGACTTATTCCTAGGCATAGCTCTCGTACGACCTATGTACTACTCATCACCAAGGCACCTCGATGCCTAGCTCATTGTTCATTAAGAAGCATGGCTGATTGGTTATTCACGTATCTCATTTTACTGTAATTTGTAAAAATTCATATTATCATCTGTAATGTGCAAAACATTCAAACATAGTACAACATGCAAGAGTCATGAAGGAAAATTTTATTCATTAAAAGCCTCATTCAATGAGGTAAATTTACACCAGATGAGTCAAAATACAAGTCAATAAGCCTACGAAGAATGCTAACCTCTAAAAAATAAGCTCCGATTAGAAGGATCGATTAGCATGCAAGCTTCTCAACATCCCTCCATAACTAACGGCTCCTTTCCTAGCACACCCCTTCCACTGGAACTGAGAAGCAAAAGGGTCTGGCTGGCAAGGCCAAGCCCAATGGCATCACCATGAGGAAATAATCTAAGATCTACACAAGACTTCCCAATAGCCAGCAAGAGAAGTTATTCATGGGAGTCACATGTAGCAAGCCATTCACATTTCATCATCTTGTAGCAGATCATACACACCTCAGGATGCTTCACCAGAAGCCAAATTACCAAAAACATGGAGGGCTTATTTGAGGTACCCATCAATTCACTCAAAGAAGGAGGAGAAACTCCTCATGCTTTAAATAGATCGGCCAGGTCTCACCAAAGAGTTCAGAAAAACTCCCAACCACTTCCATTGGAAGCAAACAAGGCAAACTCATCCATGATAGTGAGACATGTATAGCATGCATTATGGCCTAGATCATATGAAATGACAGGTTGACTAAAGACTTTGACTACACAATAAAACTGTTTAACTCTCAGCCCGTTAAGCAAGCTGAGAGTTGGGGGCTTGATGTTATGGGCAATTTACGGTTCTATAAAATGAGTTGGCAAAAGCCCAACGACAAATCAAACAATGTGAGAAAAGAGCCAAGCTCACCAAATCGCTAACCACACGAGTGCAAAGCGAGACAAAAAGTCCTAGCTCGCTATGAGACAAGTCCTAGCTCACATAACCAACATCTTGCTATACATGAGCTCACATTATCAAAGGTGAGCTTGCAAGGATTATCCTCACTAACCGAAGGTCAATAGTGACCCAGAGAGTCCCAATTCATGAACACCGCGCCTCGGCCAACTAAGGGCTCATTGAGGGAAACCATGAAGCAATGACCTTCTCAAACTTAGTTTATGGGACCAATCTGTAAAAAGCAGTGTATAGGGCCCACCCACAAAAAGCAAACTTCAGAAGTCAGCCAGCAGCCTGTGTAAGCCATTTTGCAGTAGTCTAGGCTATCTTGTATATTTATTTTGATATAATAGAAGTACAAATTATGTAATTATAATTATAATCTCCTCAGCCTCTATAAATAAGAGGAAAGAGATCATTGTAAAGCAGGCTGAAATCTGTGTATTGAAACTCTATTAAAATTTCTCAAGAATAATAAAATACTACTGTGGATGTAAGGACCGGTGCCATTCAATTTTGGCCAAACCACGTTAAAATACTATGTGTTTGCCACTCTTCCTCGGCCCTTACTCTTCATCTTTTCTTGTTCAACCAGAAAACAGTTTGAGTCCCAAAAGAACCTCTTAGGTTGGCTAGGTTTTGGCTAAACATATAGATATGTGGTTGTAACAGTAGGAGATGCTATTTTGCAATTAATCTCGAATAGATATTCATAGTTACCTCAATATATCAATCCTTTATGATTATGTGATTGTGAAGTAGAAGATGTTATTTTATAATTAATGTTGAATAGATATGTATAGTTACCTCAGTACGAATAGCAAATCTATGGGACAACAATTTGAGTTAGGTCTCAACGCTTGAGAGTCCATAGCCACATGTCAATGTTGTGACATATTTGTTATTATTTGTTTCTCTCATATATAATAATGTTAATGGAGAGAAAATTTAGTAAGTTTATACTTATCTTAAATGAGTAGGAACTCCACTACTAAAAGGCTTGTACCATTTGGAGGCATGATGAGTCATATGGGATAGTTTTGCCTTATGATATATTGTATTAGTGGGAGTGCGTATGTGATAATTATATTATATTGATAACCATGGCCTATATACCCACTTATGAGTAGGCTTTTACCATTTAGAGCAATATCAACCCAAATGTGGTTGATTCAACCTTGTGATATCTTGTACTAGATATCTTGTATCAGTGGAAATATATATGAATGACTCATGTTGTCATAATAATGTTTCATTGTTATATGTGGGTGTTGACCACAATTGTAATGAAATATATTGCATACTACTCAATTATAACATAGAGACATTTTGACAATCTTAATTTTGTTGTACTAAGATATGTTGTGGAGTCTCAATGATGCATCATTGATAGATGCTAGGACCATTATCAGTGAGATTTATGTTTGATCATGTTTGTCATTTTGTATTTCTTTGTTCTCCACATCCACTTTTCGTTAGGTCATGGAGGTACAGGTCTTAGTACGTGTGATATCAATGTCCCAACGAATATGATGATCCGCATGTTAAAGGTTTATGTTTTTATTGTCGACCAATGGTTTTATAATGCCAAATCATTATTTAACATTCATTATTGTTGTCATAATTCATGATATTGTTTTTCCTTGCCTAAGCTATCAAAGTGAGAAATTATTGGAATAATATTCTAAACTAGCATAGTCAGTCAATTTATTATAAGTTGAATTATTAAATGTCAAATAATATTATTTGCTTATCAATCCAAAAATATACAATCATATTGCTATTGGACTTTAGTGTGATACTCAAACTATTAGTGGATCTTATTTGTTGAGTCCATTCACATTAGGAGAGGTCTCTACTCTCCCCTTATATGTTACTATTATTACTTCATTGAGACGATAAACTTTAACCTAATTATAATATTAAGATATAGAAGAGTTCACCTCTTCTTTCTTCTCTCTCATAGGTAATCATGGATAGAAATAATAGATAATAATTATGAATGTCATATTATCACTATGTACATGTTTAATTGCAGACTTATTATTTTATACATATATATATATATATTATATTATAGAATGTGATTAAATTTAAATATTTTGATAGCTCCAATTATTTTCAACAAAACCACCTCAGCAAAAACAAATAGAGAAATTGATTCCATAGAAGCATCAGAAAACGAAAAAGCAATTCCCTTTATTGTTGGGGCCTAAAGAAAGAAATTTGTTTACATGAAGCCAAACTCATCTCGTTTAGCCTTGAGTCAAAAGTGAACACAATGGAAAGCAATAAATTTTATTCCTTTATCAACTACCATAGCAGAGAAGAGCTGGCCTCCGAGCCAAGCGCTACCACCAGGACTAACAGACTGTTCAATGATGGTGACTTGCACATTAGGGATCTTCACAGGACAACTCAGCCGAACCAGATAACAATATCAGTATCAGCATGCGTTATCATGTCCGTCATGTACCTGCGAGTCATCTGACATGACACAAAGGCTTCCTTAATGGGCTCAAACTTGAAATTTTCCAGGTCATATGGTAGAGGTGAGGGTGCTGTCCTAGAAACGGAGTTCTGCCCAGCACTCGATTTAGCAGACTGAACGTGAACATTCTGTGTCTTTACTGAAATTCTAGAAAGCAAGGGTTCTTGGATTCTATTGATGGCAAAATCCGGTCAATCCAAGTCCAAAATCCCAAAATTGTAATTTGAGTGTAAAAGAGAGAGAGAAAGAACATG
This sequence comes from Saraca asoca, assembly GCA_026873985.1. Taxonomy (NCBI): domain Eukaryota; kingdom Viridiplantae; phylum Streptophyta; class Magnoliopsida; order Fabales; family Fabaceae; genus Saraca; species Saraca asoca. Next base: position 7,619 of record JANHAO010013974.1, on the reverse strand, counting down.
GAGACAATAGAAAATTTTTAACATGGTTGAATCGAATGCAATGTTTATATCTACAATCATGTTATTTCTCCGCATATTTTGATAGAATAACAGTATACTATTGTTACTCCAATTTTACAATGATTTCAAATACCTTTTTATAGTAGTCGGGTGTTATAATATATTCCATAACAGAAAATAATCATAAATTGATTACAACGGTTAATAACGGAAAGCAATTGAACGGTCTTCTTTGAATTAATGACTGGGAGGATATGCTTCCAGTTGCGGGCTAGTCCTTAACGACTTGAGGTTACTATTTTGATCCTTGTTCCCTAGTGACTTGAGTTCGTATTTAACGACCTGATGCCTTACTCCTGCGACCTCAATCCTGATTAAGCCAGATGATCTTTATCAGTTGGCCTTATCTATTGAACTTTTATCAGTCCATTTGTATGATTCTAAAAATACTCACAACAGATTTCAAAGTTTGGGTTTTGAGGTGAGAAAGGTCAGGACATGGTAGAAGAAGCCATGATTGTTACAGAGAAAGCTCAAATGACAGTGTCTGTGATTGTCTCTGTTTCGAAGGCAACGAGGGGCAATGTTACCTGGTATTATAGACCGAGACATGGGAGGAGGTCAGAAATATTAACAACCTGTTTGGAAGGTATTAAATACTATTCTATATCAAATTTTCACAAAAACATAGCCACACAGAGCCACACACTGTGATTGGAGACACTGATTCTCATATTTTTAGGTATTCTAAAATCTTAATTGTTAAAGAAAGATTGTTGGCTCATAATTCTTACTAAATTATTTTATAGAAATAATTGCTTATTATGTTTATTTTATAATCATATTAATGACAATTAAATGACGGTAAAATAATTTATATTTCCTCTTTTTTATTTGTCTTTCGGGTAAATGCATAATAATTACGTCTCATTATTGCTTACTAAATTATCTTATAAAAATAATTACTGATTCATATTAATGACAATTAAATGACGATAAAATAATTTATAGTTCCTCCCCATTTTTTTGTATTTGTTCTTTAATATAGGTGCATAAAGATTAAGAAGGATATTAAATAGTTCAAAATTTTAGAAGAAATTAATTACAATTTATTAATTTATCCTTTTTTTTCATCAAAATTAATTAATGCAAGGAGTGGCTTTATTAGAAATAACATAGGTAAATTTTTTAAAAAATAATAAATATAAATTGTTTTTTAGAATGACAAAAAAAAGGGAAAAATAATTTTTTAAAATGAAAAACAAAAAGAAATGAAGGAGTAGAAATTTTGATTCTTTATATACTATGAATTCTAAATAAATGACAGATTTAAAAGTTGTAATTGATCTTAAGAAAAATTATTTAAACTTTCAACAAATTTTTATATTTAACTTTACATCAATTATGTCAACTATACTGATCATATATTGGCATTCCATCGTTATTACTATTAAGTAAAAAACATATTTTTTAACCTTTAATTTTTGCTCAAATTTCAATTTTATTCTTTAATTTTTATGGGTCTCAATAACCGGTGTTCTTAGGAACTAAGTAAAGAGCATTTAATTGTATTGAATTATAGAATTTGCAAAATTTATGTGCTTTATTTATGCATTCTCAACTTTTTATAAAATTTAGAGATTAAATTAAATAGAAGTTCATAAATTTTTAAAAAAATTTATATTCCCCACATCATTAAATGTTTTAAGGTTATCAAATGTCAACCTTTATTTAGATTGATTTTACCCTCTTACTTTTAAAATTGATGTAATGTTGGACACTTTATAAATTAGATTACTTTTCTAATAAAAAAACCCTATATAGACTAACATGTTGTTAACTTGATTATCATTGAATGTCAACTAGATTAAAACTTTATTTTCTTATGTCTTTTTAGTCATAAATATTAGTTGAGCTTTATTATCTTCATCAGCATTAGGGCATAAAATTTCTTTTGGTTTCTACAATGAATTTTTCAACCTTGTTTGCAACGTCAATAGGAAGGCTGGGCATTACTTCTATATATGAGAGTTATGGTGAAGATTTCAAAAATTCATGCCAACTTTGGATGAAAATGGTAATAAATTTGAAACTTAATTTTTAGAATAAAACAACTTAAAAGACTCAAATTTTAATTTAGTTAACAATTTGTCTATTTTTTATTTAACAAATCATTAGTCCAAATACAATTTTTTAGACTAAAAAATGAATAACAATATGCCAAGTTTTTAAATTAAAAAGTAAAATTCATTCAAATAAAAATTAAAAGATAAAATTAAAATATGAGTAAAAATTAAAACATAAAATATATATTTTAGCCTTATTATTACAAAACGTGTAATTAATGTGCTTTCACCACGTTTATCTTTTTGCCTAGTGTTTGGAGGCACACTCGGGAAGAGGATAATCTATGAATAGTCAAGAAGGTTTATAGATCACTCATTAAAAACACAAAGGTATAATTTATTTAATATTAAAATCAGTCAAATTTATGAAAAATTCTTATATAGATATAGTATCTATATACAATTTATGTGAATTAAATTAATTATGTTAACACATTTGACAATAACTTAAAAGTAGGGGAGAGGAAATACATTAATAGCAGTCTCTTTTTTAATTTTTTTTCATGATATCAATTATGTGAAATCAACCCAATTTTTATAGGCATTATTTATGTGAAATTCTCTCCAAATTTATACATGACTTGTCATACTTTAAGTAATTCATTCATGATGTACCTTAAAAGGCTGTCACTGCTCAGAATTTTCGAATTATTACTCGATACTCAAGAAATGGCATCCAAATTTTTGCATGCGGCCAAGTTACATGTGTTTCAATGAGACATGTGTCCCCACTTATCTTCTTAAAATTTCATATGCTATTATATATATTATCTAAAATATTCCCATTAAATTTTAAATTTACTCTCATTAAAATATTAGAACACATATTAATTATTTTTTAATTATTATATTGAAATCCAAAATCAATCAAAAATCATTGTACTTCTTATTTTTAATTGGATTTGGTTATATATACTTTTTTAATCCCTTTATCTTGTTGATCATTGAAAAAAAAAATAGTTAAAATAACATATATAATAAATATATTTAAAATTAATGGCATCTAATAAAATTAATTGTGTAGATTTTTATTTTTTCTAACTAAAAATCAAGAAGTCTTAATAGTTATGTAGTTTGTAACCTTAATTTTATATGTCCTTACAATAACTATGCAAAGAATATTATTTTTAATAAAGATTGTAAAGAATAAATTATGTAATTGAATAGAAGATTTATAGATGAATAATTGGTTAATTATACAAATTGAAAAAGGCATATTTAATATAATTGATAATGAATTGATTATTCAATAATTTCATAAAATGAAACGTTAAAAACAATTATATAATATAATTATATTTTTTAAAATTATAATACTTTTAATTTAATATGTGTTATATTTTTATTTGTATATAAATTATAATAATATATTATAATTTTTTTATTTTTGTGCCTTAACCTTGGTGAAGAGAAGTAGCAGAAAACAGAGTGGGATTAGCTTGATTGATGATTGTCATGTTATTATTCCTTTTGTGGGTTCCATTTTTGCTATGCGTTTTGTGACATTTTGCCAACAAAAACTTCACTTTCGTCATCTTTTTTTTTTTTTTCCTTCTTTGTCATGGTTATTGTGTTGATTTTTATCTCATATGTTAAGTGGATTAATTGTAATCATTTGGCTTGTCTTCCATTTTGTTTGTTAGTTTCTAGATTGCATGTCATGTCACGAAAAAGATTGTTAACAAAGTTATTTGCTGCTAGTAATAGATATCTTCTCACGGGGAATACCGGAAGTATCTTCTTTTATTACACTAGCTTAGATTTTTCTGTGGAAAAAATGTAAATTATTCCGTTAATTTTAATGTAATTACAATTGACACTCATAATTTTTAATTTTTTAATTATTTATTAAATTTATTTATAAATAATAAATTATATTCAATATCCATCTTATAAATAATTTGAGGAGATAAATGTATTCGATTTGATATAAACCTTATAAAAAATTAAATATAATATAAATGTCTTATAATACAAATTGAGAAATGATACAATTTTTATATTATTTTTTTAAATTTTACTTATTTTGGAGATATTTTGATATAATATGTTATTTAAATTCCTTCCCGATTTATAAAAGAAATCTTATGTAAATACGATTTATCGGAATAGATTTGATAAATACTTACAAAAAATAATAATTATGGAATACAACTATCTAAAAAGTTAAAAAAATAATAATTATGGAATGTTTTCCCTATAAGCATATCTAGCCATTTGGCCATTCAATTTTTAGGGTAAATATACCTATCTTTGTCGTTGGTAAATACATAGAAATAATTGTATACTTCAAATATAAAATTGGTAAATACAGAAAAATATTTACATATTTGGACTATAACATTCTTTTACTCCCACCGAATAAGAATAAATCAATTGTTTTCATAAATCAATTTTATGAGACCTGCAAAAATTAAAAATTATATTTGATTTTTTTATTAGATAGCAATAAAAACACATATCAGGTCTTAAATATATTAATAGCTCTCGATAAATGCATTGGAGAATAGGCTGACTTTTATTATGTCGCATCACAGAGAATATGCCGTTTTGGGGATTTTATCTCCTGTATAGAGAAGGAATCATAAGTTCCAAGACCAAGGAGAAAAGTATACAGAAACTCCATCAACTTAAATACGATCTCCCATTGTTGATGCTTACACATAATTACAGGACAACCTACAATCACCTCAAGATGCTAATGCTAAAACTTATACAATCATCTATACAATCGTGTAACAACATAATTTTCATCCTTATAATTGTGCAATATCTTAATTTGAATTAAATTTACTCTACATGTCTCTCATGGTAGATGGGACTATTTCAATTCAAATCGAGTGATTCACATAATTATAAAAATGACGATGACTGTATGAGTAACACCACTCTCAGATGGAATGCATGTTCTGTTTCACAAGCTCTCTTTGCTTAACCAGCATTACTTGTGTTTAAGTAATAATCAACTTCAAGAAGCATAGCTAGCATTAGCACTAAAACACTTGGGCATTTTATGAACTCATACAAAATCAAAAATATTATATAGGAGACTCCTAAAAAGGATCTTGATACATGTTATTGCGGCCAACGGCACAAAAAGTAAGAAATTCCACAATCCCACATCACAGATGCTAGAAAACCAGAACACACGATAAATACCACATTACATATAAAACTCAGACCATATATGCCTAACTCTGAGGCAAATAAGAGTTCACACTCAAGTCTCCAGCAACTCAGAAACCATGAATCTTGATATGCTCCTTCTTCACGATACCAGCCTGTTCACAAGAAGTGAAACAACCAATGACAACATTAGGTGGAGACTCACATCAGAGAAAAACTTTTATAAAGAATTCTTCATTAAAATTCCTGATAACTTCTCCCACAAGATGGAAAGCAGAACTCAAGGTTTAGTTGTCACCACGAAGCAGACAAAGCAAAACTAGCAACAGAACAGTTGTAAGTATAACATGCTGAAAGATATTGGTTAAACCACTACCTGAAGATATATAAAGTTACACTGCAAAAAATCCTTTAAACTGTGCCACACCCACGTTACACTCTAATAATCCTAGAAGGGTTCACTCCAAGTCAAACCACCATCGTACTTGACATGAGACCGGTATGAGGAGTTAGCAACCACATGAAGTTGGGAAGATAAAAATTATAAATCAAGTAACCCAAGTCGTTTATTTGCACTCCCTTGGGATGATAAAAATTATAAATTAACTAACCCAAGTCACTTATTGCACTCCCAGCTGTTTTAAACACATGAACTAACCTCACAACCCAGAAAGCTTAACAAAAAAATTTTTCTACAACTGGCAGTGATTCCAATAATAAACACGGCCCAAAAGAAAATTGCAAAGAATAACAAAAATCAATTTGAAACAAACCCAGAAAATCACATGAAACTCAACAAAAAAATCAGTTCCCAATAGAAAAAAAATGAAAATGAAGACTCTGATTCAGACAGGGTATGTTATCCCAAAGATGAGGTCACAGTTACCTGGACTAGGAAGGTGGACACATTCTTCCGCTGATCACCTTGAAGTTGAATGACCTGCAAACACAATTACTAAGATTTATAGAAACTACATGCGAGACTGTATAAATAAGAGAACATCAGCAGTCAACGCAGACCTGTCCTAGTTCAGGATCCTGGACAACAGTACCATTGCAGCAAAACTCTTTCTTGAGGTCTTTAAGTATCTTGTTATAGCTGAACTCTTTTTTCAATCCCTGGACAGTTGTCAGGCTTTTTCTACCATTTCTCTGTTGTATACGAATGTGCACATACTCCTTTGTACCAGCACCAGAGTCCTCAGCATTTGCATCAGCAAACGGATCTACAAGTTGTTAATAAAAAACACACATTATTTCCAATAAACCTGGATTACCAAAACCAAGCAAGTATAGAAATTCCTTATAATCTATCTTCACAAATGGAAAATCCAAACAGGTCAAGGTATGAAGAGTTCAATTTACAACCTACTTGGACCAACACATCACAGCAAATTAAACTAGCATCTCAGTCACCATTATCTTCAGAACCACTTAAAATATAAAAACTATCGTATAAAGAATTCTACCTACAAATGACTGCCTTTCACTATAGAACTTGTCAGCATCCATTATATATCTTGTTCAACCATGGAGGTTAAATTAATTGATAATTAAATGTAAGAAACATCTACGACAAGAAGTCAAAATGAAAGACAGGGCCAAAAACTAAAGAAATAAAACAGATAGATACTACTTCATCATAAATCTGGAAGACATATGACTCAAAAGGTATACATATCCAAAGTGCAGGAAAAACGGGTCCAACTAGCATATAAACTAAAATCTAAGATGATCAGACCAAAAATTATTAGTAATTAATACAATTTTAGTGTATATAGATTTTCTGAAGGAAGTTATAAAATAAACATACCATTCTGCAACAAAAATACTTTGTTCAAATTACAAATTACAACTGAGAAACAATCCAGTTAACAGATTGGGAAGCAAGAAACACTCAAGTGGCAAAGCAAAATCAGGCACTAAAATTAGCAGATCCACATTGCCAACAAAATAGCCCAACCAAAGAACATTGAACAGTCTTTTATCTCCTCTTGAAGGAGATCATTTCACCAAAAGCCCAACTCTTCAACAGATAAACACTCACGAACAAATTATAACATACCAAAAGTAGAAGGAATCTGAGAGTCGAGTTCAGACATCAAACTTGGCAATCTGAATAGGAAATATACCAACGAGGTTGCTTAACCCTGTATTCAGAGCAACAGGTCAGCACAGTTACTATATTAACTAATCTCACAATAGTAGCATCACACAAAAGGTACTTGTATAACAATCAATTCTTTGTAGTTAATCCTGTCCCTCCAACAAATCACAATAATTATCAAGAAACCCAAACTATTATCTAACATCACAATGCAGACAAGATGCGAAATATCAGCACAATGATAACTAAGTGTAATTTAG
>JANHAO010013973.1:0-15579 GCA_026873985.1 Saraca asoca | reverse complement strand
TTGCAACCATAATATCATTACAAGTTTTAAAACTATAATTCAACAAGAAAGTTATTTAATGAAAAGCATGAAATTTGACATCATAATAATAATCAGGAGAAAAAGTAGTAACTTTCTAAAATGCTTTATTAAAAATCAATATAGTAGAACATACTGCTAGATCCCCAATGAACAATTACAACAGGTAACCAACATATCATAGCGTAATCATTGTCATAGGCCACCCGTCACATCTACCGAGTGCTCATGACCAAACTAAATATCTTCGTACACATCCACCCTTATCACTCCTACCTGGGGAATATACCAATTCCCAAGTGCCCTTGAGGGTTATCACCCAATTCTTCAATGGATCCAATATGACATGTATATTCCATTTAGATCACATTTCTTTTAACACACTAAACACAAGTTCATTTTCGGGTAAGCCATAACATTAAATCATCCAAAACCAGCAAAAATAGTATCATATTCATTTATCATGTAAGAAACATTTTCATCAAATCCATCAACACAAACAAGATATAATTTATGTATCCATCGCAACAAACCATTTTCAAGTATCATATGCCAATGAAATTTCATTATTTCAAAAGAAATCATAATATCATATCATAAAATCATTTTATATTTAATGGGATTATGAAGAGAGCAGGATCATCTATTCACCTTAGACTTTGAACTGCCTAATAGGGAAATTTGTTAGAACCTCACTATCTAAAAGTCTAGGAGCCCAATATCTCCACCGGAATATTTCTAAGACACAAGATTAACAAAATTCACAATTTTACTAACTTAGTATTTTTGGATTTTTACACAATTTTCTTGACACATCACTATGGAATAAATTGGATGATTGTGGATTGCTCACCATGGTCTAAAGCATCAATGACCAGCTCGCCGCTGGCCGGAACGCCGCCGGTGGCCTAGAAACCATGCTGGCCGAACCAGCTGAAAACAGGAAATACAAGGAGGGCCTGAGCTACCATGCACTTCTTTTGGCTTGAGCGAATACCGGGGAGGGAGATAGTGAGCAAAGGAGGTTGGCCAAACTTAGCTATCTCGTCAGAACCTCCATCTTCGGCCAAAGGGAACCTTTATTACCGTCGGACTTGCTTCGGCCAGAGGAAGGACCTGTGTGCCGTAAAAAGCTTGCATCGTGCCGAGGGATGCCGGAAGGGAAGATGATGATGTCTTGAATAGTTGATCCTCATTGATCGACGGAAAGACAATGATGGCTAGAACGGAAAAAGAAAAGGAGGAGGAGCCGAGAAAAGAAGAAGAGACCGAATGGGGAGAGAGCTAGACTGCACACTCGTTGAGAAAAGGAAGCTCCGCAGAAGCTAACCAGAGGAGGTTCGACGATCGAACGACAACAAACCGGCAACTAGAATGCTGGTGCCAAGAGACCTTTTATGGAATTTTCTGGAGGAGGCCTGAAAGCTCAAGAGGAAGAAAGAATGGAGCCTCAGCTGGGGGGGACCGGTTGATCCTTTTGTAATTAAAATAAATTTTTTTCAAAATTATGTTTTGGCCCCAATATTTTACACTGCCTTTTACATAGGTCAACCTGAAAAGAAAATTATCAATTTAGTCCCTATAAAATTTTCACTTTAGTCCTTTCTCTCTCTTTTTTTTTTCAGGTATTACATTATAGTTTAACTCGATATTTATGATTTAATTGAACTTTCTGAATGTGTCAAAATTTCAACGTAAAACTTTAACAATCGAACCAAATTAGGGGGCCTTTGTTAGTCATCCGTTTTGGTATCAGTCAGCTACATGCTCACAGTCAAAACAAACTAATTAGAATGATACAAATTAGGTAATTAACAAATACAACTGAAGTAAACGCACATATCAAACACATGAAGAATAGTTATCTTGCGATTATCTCATCACTTTTATTTTTAATTGTTTTAATTTTCTTTTTAAAATAATATATCCATTTTTATAAGAGCTAGTTTTTATGAGTTGTTATTTGAAGAAAACTACCCATTATCCTTATAAATAGGGCATTAATGCACTAAATGAGGGATCCTTTTTTTTTTTTAGTTTGATAATTATAAACACACTTTATTTTCTTTGTTATGCTCTGCTACATTATTCAGTACTTTGCTGATCTTTATATCTTTTAGGAATTTTCTCACTCTGATGCTTGTAATTTCATGCATTATTATTGTGCCTTTTGATGTAATTTACAACCATTTGAAGTGAAAATCTTTACATATTTTATTGTTTTCAATTATTTTACTTCATCAAGATATTCCAGAAGATTGGAATCTCATTTGTTTTTTGTGGAAGACCAATCTTGCAGTCAAAACTTTTCAACCGATGAAATTTGGCTCGAAATAATATTATAATCTTTAATGTTATTTTATTTTTTATTTTTTGTAAGGTCAGAAGACAATACCATAGATTGCCATGCTTTATTTTTTTTTTTGGGAGAAAATATATATCACTCCCCAAAATTTATGAAAATGATACATAAACCTCACTATTCTATATATTACTTTTAGAACTTAAAAAAAAACGAAACCATTTATGTTGCTATTAAAAACTAACGAATGTAGCGTATATGAGCCGCTCATGACCCTAATATTCTTTTTTTCTTCCTATTTAACTATATTGTAGGAGGAAAATCACTATTTACAATCAAATGAATGGAAAAAAAAAAAAAACCTTTTGTCACTTTTTCCAACAAAATGATACAAGGGGCTATGTTTATTTTTTGTTTCAAGAAGAAATAAAACAAAACCTATTATATTTTCATCAAACACAAGAACTCCTAATCATATTTTAGTTGCAAATCTAAAAATTTAATACATGATGCAAAATGTAAGTTCAACAGATGCATCAAACAAAAATTAGAAGGGCTTTGTATCATTTGTAAAATCAATATATATTAAAAAAAGAGAGAATAAAATATTATAAAATACATAAGGTGATGCAAACTAAGTTTATTAAAATTCAAAAATCTTACCTAAATTTTGAAAACAATTTTAAACATAAAAATCTTCGATCTTCTTCAATTTTTTTCACAAATTCTAACATAAAGTTTGCATTTTTTTGTCAAACTAAATAATGGCTTAATACAAAAAAAATAAAGACTACATGTTAGCTTGAAGGTCACAAACAACTTGTGTGTGTCATCTCCATCAGTTTTAATTATAACATAATTTATTTTACATTTTGTAAATGTTCGAAGATAATAAATAGAATTTTTAAGTTTATATATTATTTTTGTCACTTATTCTATATTTATTTATTTATTTATTTATTTGAAAGGTGGAAAGATATGTTTGATCAACACATGAGCAGGATTGTCCATTTTCCAAGTCAGGTGACCGACCAAAGAAGGTGGAACAAGACACACATCAGGCAACCCTTCATTCCAATATTCCATATTAGATGCAGCATTTTTTCTTGCTGGACAAAAGAAACCTCCATATAATATTAGGTCAACATTTTAAATTTTTTATGTCAATAAATTAATTGTTACATCTATTATTTTAATAATTTAAATAATAAATTAATAGAAAGATTAATCGGATGTCATGGACAAATTTAAAGATTTAGTTAATATTAAAAAAAATTGAATGATACAAAAGATACAATCACAAATTATTGAAGGATGAAAAAATATATTTATCCATCAACTGATGATTTTTATCAGAAACATCTGATTTGATACAGGCTGAAAGTCATTCAGTGAGGGCTTTGTATTTTCTCTCTTCACTATAATCTTATTAGTACAAAGAGAGTGATAAATTTTCTTTAGTATTTACATAAAAAAAAATGGGTTTTATTGTATATAAATATTTTGCCTTTATTTCTCAATAAAATAATACTAAGATTTGGGATTATTTTTTGGTTATGAAGATGAGAAAATAGTATTAGCTTTTTCTTTTTGGTCATTGAGAAAATAGTATTGGCTTGTATTGAGTAAAAATCTATTGACTCATTTTTGGGCACACTACCTACTGGTGGGAAAAACTCATGCTATTTTTATTTTTGGGTCAGTGGGTTTTAAATTGTTGTTCGTCTTCCCGTTGATTGATCCACCAGTCTTTCTGGCTAAGTCAAGTCTGCCTAATTGGGCTGTTAGTTTCTGGTTTAAAGCTTCAATGGCTACAACTTCTGGTCTGTTTTTGTTTATCTTTGAGCTTTGAGCTTCCTTACCGTTCTTTCAACTTTTGGGCCTTCATCGAATACTTTACTAAGGCCCATCTTGGAGGATTAATGTATCCACTTCACAAAAATGTGTGCACTTAGTTCCTACCTTTAGCCTCTGTTTACTATTACTGTTAAAACGGACCTGATTTGCGGGTGGTTACGTGAATCCGAAAAAAAAAAAAAATTGCGAATTAGGATTTGTTAAAGTGAATATGATCTAATCGGGTTCGTTAAATCTATAATCCGCGAGGATGGGATCGAAAAGTTCAAAGACTAATCCTTTATTATTATTATTATTATTATTATTATTCAATACACACTCTCCACCTCAATCCAATCAACTCATGGTCTAGACTTAATCTATCAATCAATCACCCAATAACAAAAAATTCATAATAAGATGATCACTTGATTCACTCATAGATTCGAAGGATCTTTAGCTTTTTCTTCATTTGAGTCAATTTTCTTTTGCTAACTATTATGATTATGTGTTAATTGCTATTACATTTGTTGAAACAAGTATTCATGAAACTTTTGTGATTATATTATTTATTTTCATTGAAAAATTATTAAAACATGTAAAATGTATTCTCATATGGAAGATTATAGGTCAAATATTTTGTATATACTTTCTTATTGTTGACGATGGAATTTGGCAAGCTCAAATTCTACCAACTAGAAAAGTTCAGTAAACCTCAAACTGTGATCCGGTTAAGTGTAAAAGGGTGAGAGAGACAGAGAGTGAAGGTGAGAGGAAGAATAGGGAGAACAGGCAGAGAACAGTGGGAGTTTTTAACATGATTCGGCTAAAGTTGATTATTGACCCTTACGTTCACGGTAGTGTATTTCTGAGAATGTGTTTACAGAGTATATGTTTCTCTATGGGGATTCTACCTAGAACTAGCCTTTCTCTGTATAATAATCTTAACCCCTATTTATAGTTACTAGGGTGTACAATCTTAATATATTCCAGAAAAGGAAAATAATAAACTAGTTACAAATTGGTTCCAGTAAGTTGTTGTACACAAGTTGACCATGCAAGTTGATATCTGCAAGTTAGTCCTGTTCTCGAATTTAACCAAAGTGAGTTTTCTAGAAGATGGCTGAGGTGTTAGGTTTGAACTAGCAGACTGGAGCTTGTTGTCAATTGACCTGGAGCCATCACCTTGACCTTTGTTCTACAATTTGAGCTCACAGCTAGCGATCTGGTTCATTTGTTTAACGACCTCAATCTTGGACAAATTGGGCCTTTATCCAATTGGACTTATCTATTGGACTTTTGCAGCCCATTTGCATAGATCCAAAAATACCTATAACATTAGCCCCCCCAGCTTTCAGTTCGTTCTACGGACTAAGAGTTAAAGTTTTGCTAACAAAAGCTGATGATCGTAATCTGCAATGTTGTCATTTATACTTTTTATCTTATTGTTTTATTTGCACTAGACCATGCATATAATGTACATGTTTTATAGCCGTTGGCATGGTAGCCTTACTTTTTGTTGGACAGTTTGATTATGAGCAGATGGACAATCTCTGGATTCATTGGTGAAACCAAACTAGTCTATATAAAGTGTGAAAAATCTTCCTCTTTTTCATAGAATGAGCCAATAGGTGCATTGGCTGAACCTCCCATATTTCTGATGATTTGGTTTTTTGATGAAATGATACGAGGCATGTATGGCCTGCTGCGTAGGAAGTTCCTATGGACAATTCATCTCTGAGGGTTCTAGAAATTTTCATAACCTTCTCTAATGAAGCTGATGAATTCAGTTCTTTCACCTTTATTCTTTGGCTTCCTTACATGGTGAGTTAATCATTCGGCTTTCTCCAAGTACCTTGGGGTAATAAAGCTAGGGGAAGAGCTTTTAGCTTAGAAGGAGAACAAGAAAAAGTTTAAACAGTCAGCTTTGCTTGTTGATCCTCTAGCTCACCGTGGTTTAGTTCTTTAAAGCTAGCTTTCCTTTCAGGATAAGATAGCTATAGGCTTATTTTGATATGTATTCTTGAATCTTCATGTATACATTTACCTTGTTGAGAGAGGTTTTTAATGAATTTTTCATATTTCCTTGCTTATCCAAGTGCATCATGTTAGATGTTTTGAATATTACAGAAGATAATATGTAAGCTGCTATGAATAGATTCCTACAAATCACAGTTAAATAAACAATAATTAAGTTGAATGATCAATTAGTCATATTAATCCATCTTAGTTATTAATGAATTCAAGCATCAAAGTGCCTCAACCGATGATGAGTTTGAACATAAGAGTGCCTCAATTAGCATAAGTAGAGTGTCTAAATAGGTCGTATGAGAGTTGCGCCTTTAATTAGCATAAGTTGGATGCTGAAGTAGGTCACATGAATGTGCCTTAGCAGGCAATGAGTTTATTTTAGCACCTCTGAAATCAACTGGCTTAGAGCCTTAGCTGGTAATGAGTTTTAGCGACATAACACCTGAGTAATAGTTTTTATGCATATGGTGTCAAGAGTATAGGTCGTATGCATACTGAGTAGGAGGTTACATGCATGCGGTGCTTGAGAGTTGGTCATATGAGTGCCAAGTAGGATGTCGTATGCATATGGTGCCTGAGAGTTAGTCGTATGCATATTAAGTAGATGGTTGCATGCATGCGGTGCTTGAGTAGGAGGTCACATGCATGTTGAGTAGGAGGTCGCATGCATACAGTGCCTGAGAGTTAGTTGTATGCATGTTGAGTAGATGGTTACATGTATGCAGTGCCTGAGAGTTAGTCATATGCATGCTGAGTAGGAGGTCGCATGCATACGGTGCCTGAGAGTCAGTCATATGCATGCTAAGTAGATGGTTGCATGCATACTGAGTAGGGGTCGCATGCATATAGTGCCTGAGAGTTAGTTATATGCATGATAAGTAAATGGCTACATGCATACGGTGCCTGAGAGTTGGTCGCATGCATGTTAAGTAGAAGGTCGCATGCATACGTTGCCTAAGAGTTAGTTGTATGCATGCTGAGTAGATGGTTGCATGCATGTGGTGCCTAAGAGTTAGTCACATGCATGCTGAGTAGGAGGTCACATGCATACGCTGCCTGAGATTTGGTTGCATGCATGATGAGTAGGAGGTCGCATGCATATGGTGCCTGAAAGTTGGTCGTATGCATGCAGGGATATTGTCCACTTTGGAGTATCAATGGGTTTTTTCCCAGATGGCTCATCACAATTTTGTCCTCAGAGTATCAATGAGGTTTCCCTAGATGGCTCCTAAGGGCCTTCTTATGAGAGGGAGTGAGCAGGTGTCCTATATTCAAAGCTCTGGGAACTTTGGCTTTATTTTGTATAGTATCTTGTTGAATCTCGTTCAACACACAATCGTGACAATTTAAGGAAAAACTTGGACGCTATTACTAATTTCTAAATGACATTACAGAATCACATAGCATATGCTTGCTTTTGCTAGGGACTCTATCGTGGTTTCCAAGGTCATTGTCTTGCTGGTTGCACCATATAATTTTTTAAGTGACTTTTCTTTATCAGATCTTCAACCGCATCATGGAGTGCCTAGCAATTTGAAGTTTTGTGCCTAACCTCATAGTGATAGGCACAAAACTTCTTTGTGTCTCTGCACCAATGAGGGCTTTTTATGAGGCTAGGTGTCTCGAAGTCTTCTTTATCTTTTTTTCTTACAAATATCCTATCCTGAGTGTTAGATAGGATGCTGTAGTTATTATGGTGGCCTTGATACTTTGGTCACTTAGTTCTGACCTTTTTCATTAGCTAGTTATCAGAACTACCTTTTCCATTTCTATCGTTGCTTCTTTTCTTATTACCATCGGAGCTGTTTGCCTAGACCTTATGATCGAACTTCTTTGAATTGAAGGTCTCTTCCCACCTGATCTGTTTGGCACCTTGTTCATAAAACTTGCCCAGATCCCTTATTGGAGATTTATATATGTTCTTATATAGCTTTCCATCCTTGCGGAGTCCCGCTGAGATAGTAGTTAGGATACTCTTATCGGACGGATTCTCAACGTTGTTGACCTTGTGTCCGAACCAAGTGATGTAGTCTTTTGGTGATTCATTCTTTCACTGAAAGATTATTGTGAGGTGGCAGGATGGTACAAGCTGCCTTTTAAGTGCTTTATATTGGTTGATGAATTTTTCCTGACATTCTTTCCTATTGTGAATGTTGCAAGCTGAGAGATTCCTGAACCATGCCCGAGTTATGTTTCCAAAGGTGGCTGGGAAGGCTTGACATTTGACCAGTGGATTGGTTGTCTGATGATCCATTTGTTCATTAAGTGCATTAAGATGATCATATGGATCACTATTTCCATTATATTGCAAGATTGTGGGGATTTTAAATTTACGAGGGAGAGGCTGAATCTCTATCTCAGTTATAAATTGAGTTCTCTCCTCATATCGGTCTTGGTTACTCTGACCTCAAGGGTGCTCCTCTAATTGTTTTACCCGTTAGAGCAGCTCTGCTACTATCGGATCTCGTGTATCGAATCTTTGGTTAGACATTTGTTGGCTCTTTTTACCTCATTGGTCATGGGAGTAGCAACCTGAGGTATGTCCTTGGCTGGACCTGCTTGAGCCTTTCACTCGATGTGAGCTCTCACATTGCAAACCATCATGGTTTTCATGAGCTCAGCAAATCTCTGATCTTGTTCATGAGTGGGAGAAGTGAGCTGGATCAGTGTGCTAGGGTTCTCTTCTAGGTATAGCAACCTCAACTTGCTTTTTCATGCCCAAGGCTTGTGCCTATGTTAGCACCTTAACTGCCTCAGTTAGTTCTTTTACTGTATTCTAAAACGTTTCCTGATGTTGGTGCCACACTTGCATTTCATCATTTCTGGAAATGATAACAGCAGGTTCGTGTTGGGTCGTGGAGGGCAAGTCGACAGCAATACCTGTAGTAGGAATGGCAGAAGTGTTTGCCATTAGAGAGACTGGTTCCCACTATTATTGTACATGACCTTTTGGCTGATCAACTGGAGTATTTGAACTTCTAGTGGTTATTTCTCTTGTCATCGTGGTTGTACTAAAATTTAACTAGAGTACAGTATGGGGCTTTCCTTTTAGCGTGAAAATGTTAACAGTGGAATTTAGTAAGCCCAATTTCTGCTAACCAAAAAAGTTCAGTAAACCCCAAACTACAATCCGATTGAGTATGAAAGGGTGAGAGAGGTAGAGAGTGAAGGCGTGAGGAAAAGTAGGGAATGGATAGTGGGAGTTTTTAATGTGGTTTAACTAAAGTCAGTTGTTAACCCTTACATCTATAGTAGTGTATTTTTGAGAATATGGAGTATATGTTTCTCTATAGGGGTTCCGCCTGGAACTGGCCTTTCTTTTTACAATAATCTTAACCCCTATTTATAGTTGTTGGAGTGTACAATCTTAGTGTGTTCTAGAAAAAGAAAATAATAAACTAATTACAAGTTGGTTCTTATAAGTTGTTGTATGCAAGTTGGCCATGTAAGTTGATATTTGCAAGTTGGTTTCATTCTCGAGTTTAGCCAAAGTTAGTTTTCTGGAAGATGACTGAAGTGGCAGGCTTTGACCAATAGGCTGGAACTCGTTGTCAATTGACCAGGAGCCATCGCCTTGACCTTTGTTCTGCGATTTGAGCTTGTGGCTAGCAATCTAGTTCTTTTGTTCGGTGACCTCAGTCTTGGACGAGCTAGGCCTTTATCCAATTAGACTCATCTATTGGGCTTTTGCTAACCCATTTGCATAGTGTTGATGGTGAAATTTGGTTCTAAGGATCCAAAATTTCAGTCAACAAGGATAGTTCTTGAAATCCCAAATTGTAAGCGAAAAATAAGAGAAGAGAGGAAAGAGGAGAAATAGTGGACACAGAGTTTTATCATGGTTCAAATAAAGCCTGTTTAGGCCTCTTCATCCATGTTGAACTATATTTTCAACTGAAGAATAGTGGTTTTGTATAGTTTTACGGGACTTCAACAACACTTTCTTACTAGAGTTTTTCTATTATAGCAGAGTGTTTGCATACAATTCCTCACTTGTCTCATGCAGCGGTTCTTCATGGCTATTTATAGACATAGGGAGGGTTACAAGTGTAATTTTATAGATAACAAAATCATTACATACGCTGCTCCGGGCATTAAATGCTTGACGTCGGATAATAAATGCTGGGTGAATTATTATCGGATATCCGGAGGGCTGATGTGTTGGTTCTGAATGTTGATCTACCTGTTGAGGGACACATGTCTCTAGTTGCTGACTGGACCTTTTGTATATATTCTCGGCTCGCTGTCTTAGCGACCCAAGACCGTACCGATCAGCCTCGCCAAATTCATTTAGCGGGTTTCTTAGAGGACGTCCTCGGTGCTTGCTTTGTCAACGAATCGGAATCTTCCTCAGCAGATCTCGCTCAGCTTTCGTCCTTTGCTCATTCTTAACGGGTTGTGACTCTCGTTAAGTGACCCCGACCTGGGCTCTTTGTGATTGGGCTTTGTATTTTATTGGGTCTTTGATAAGTTTGTTCTGTTTTCGCCCAGAAAATACTCATAACACATAGATCCAAAAATACCCATAACACTTATTTTGTGGGATATTTGTGAAATGTTTTTAAGATTTTGATAATATTTACAAGCATTTTTATCATTGAAAATGTTATAAATATATAATTTTAAAATCAACAATTATTATTTTAGTTTTCTTTCTTTGTACTTTTCATTCAAATTAAATAAAGAAAAATTTTAAAATTAAAAACTTTCATTTGACCTCATTTTCTTTCAATCCATCCAAACAAAGGATAAAAATAATACCAGAAAAAATTTATTGTATAACTAATTAACACCTTAAATTTCATCTTGATTTTAGATAAAAATAATACATGAAAAAATTTATTATATAACTAACTTTTTTTCTCGTTATTGACAACGTAAAATTTTCCTTAGAATTTTGTGTATCAATAATGATTTTAATTTATAATTTAATAAAATTTTTAGTGAAGATTTAATTTAATTTGATTTATATATTACATAAATTAAAATAAAATAGTATATTTAAGGAGATTAAATATAAATAATTTATATATTAAAATATTAAAATTATAATTAAACTAAAATTTAAAATTTTGTATTATCAGTTATATCAAATCAAATACATTTGACAAAATGAGTAATTTTCACTGGATTTTTTCTTCTACTTTCCCTGAATGATGGAAAGAATAACAAGTGACATGACTTCTCCTTGTCAGCATAGATAGGATCTTATTAATTTTGGCATCAATTAGTGTCTTGTCGATCTTAATACAAATGGGTCCTTCCTAATGCCAGTGGGAAGATGTCTAATCAAAGACGATTGTGGTTTGTGGACAAAGGTTGCGGCTGGGTCTATTTGTTGCTCTCTGTTTGATGCTTCATTGTAAGAATAATCCACGTACTTTCATTGCATCGAATACCCTTCATTTTTTGTTGAGGTACAGTCAGAGGTTATACTTATACTACCTGTAATGATTATTGTCGGTAGTGATTCTATAATGAAATTTAATAATTGCGGGATAAAATTTTTAAGATCATATATTAATATTATATAATTTGTATAAAAATTTTAAAATTTTTTAATATATGTGATTTGTCATTTGAAATTATATTTTACTCTTCAGTCTTTTCAAATTTTGGTTAATATCAAGATAATTATGGAGATGCAGTGTTTATTGATTTTATACATGTTTTCAAGTTTGAACTGAATTCAATGAGTTGCTTTCAACAGCTTACCAATTATTGAACATCATTTTGGCTAAAGAATGGAAACAAGGGTGCTAATTTGCTGCAATTTACTAACCGCTTTAGGAGAGAGTTAAGAAAAACAAAGAGTAGGTGGTCCCTTGCTGATTTGGTATTAGTTTTTTTTTTTAATAAACATTAATTAATACTTCAGTATTCATCTGATCATATCGATGTGTTAGTCCGTCATTAAAATAATTCACATAATTGTCATTTGTTAACATAAAAATTGATTTGCTAGCGTAGAAAAGATAGACATAGTATGGCTATTTCTCAATTTATATTCGTTAATTATCTGTATTAATAACTGCATATTCAGAGTCAAAATAAACTGGATAGAATAATAGAAATAAGACAATTAATAAATATGATTGAAGTAAATGCATGTGTAAAATACATAAAGAATAATTATCCAGTAGTTGTCTTATCATTTTTTATTTTTACTTAATTAATTTTTTTTTAAAAACATATGTCCATTTTTATAGAAATCAATTTTCATGAGCGGTTATTTAAAGAAAATTGCCTATTATCCTTATAAATAAGGTATTAACGCATTAAAGGAGAGAGTTTTTTTTTAGTCTAATAATTATTCAAACACACTTTGTGTTCTTTATGATACTTTACTATACTATTTAATGGTCTGCCGATCAATATAACTTTTAGGAATTCTTTCACTTCCCATACTTATAATTTCATGTACCACTATAATGTATTTTAATGTAATTTACAATCTGTTGATGTTTGAAAGTCAATCGGGTTTTTTGTAACCCTAAACTGTAAACGGATAGTGTGAAAGAGAGAGGTGAAGAGAGGAAGAAAAAAAGGAAATACCAGAAGTTTTTAACATGGTTCGGCTAAAGTCAATCGACCCTTACGTGGACGATTATTGTATTTCTCTGTTTATATTAACAGAGTTTTTGTATCTGATGGGTTCTATCTATTTTTGCAGAGTTTCTGTATCTCTCCAGGGATCCTCGTAGTCTAATATTTTATTTTTCTTTGTTTAGAATGGTTCTTTTTTTTTTCCTATGTTCCTCTCTTATACAATAGTCTTAACCTCTATTTATAGTTGCTGGGATGTATAAACTTAATGTATTCCAAAAAGGGAAAAATAATAAATTAATTGAAGTTGATTTCTACAAGTTGATGTCTGCAAGTTTGTTCCTCTTCGGGCTTAACCACGAGGAGCGTACTTTGACCTGCGAGACCTAACTACCTGAAGCTATTGTGACCTTTGACCACCTATTTGAGCTCGTGTTTAGCGACCTGACGTCTTGCTTTAGTGATATCAATTCCAATTGAGTTAGGCTTTTATTAATTGGGCCTATCTGCTGAACTTTTACCAGCCTATTTGCATGGTTCGACAAATACCTATAACATTAGTTCCCTAACTTTCAGTGCTATCTGTGAACTGGGAGCTGTAGGTCGCTAGTAAAAGTTTCGTTTGGACTTTTGTTCTACTATTTTGTTTGCCTATACCATCATTACTGCATTTAATGTGCACGTGTTTCTATAGCTGTCAATGTGGCAAAGTTTGAGCCCTATTATTCATTGGACTATCAAATCGAGGGTAGTTAATCAGTCTCTAGATCAAATGGTGAGGCTATTCAGATTATGTAAGGTAAGGGGAATTCTTTTTCCCTCTATTTTTGAAAACTAATGTTCTGCCCTTTGCTTGTCTCTCAAGTTCTCGAACAATTACCACTATTCTTACTGTTTAGCTTTATCAAGCTTGCCATTGAGTGTTTCAGATTTGAATTACTAGAGACTGGACTTGTTGACTAGTTTCTTTCCAAAACTCGTCTCATCCCTCTTGATATGATAAGCTTTCTCAAACTCAAAGTTTTCCCATTTTATGAATGCCTAGCTCTATGGATTTCTAGTATTTTGCTACCTAGTTTGGTAGTGTATACTCATTTGTTGCTAGAGATTTTGTTTGTTGGTTTTAGGGTTATAGACTATTGGATTTAGATTTTTGTTTCCCTGGGTTTAGTGACCCGATAGGCTTTATGGATCGAACCCCCATATTTACAATAGTTTGGATCTTAGATGTAGTGACCCGAGGCATGTATGGCCTCTTGTATAGGAAACTCTATTAGGCTTGGTTTTTTAGGCATGGTCTTGCTTGTAGCAACCTAACCATTCCTTCTTCTTGTGTAGATGGCTACAAGTTATAAATGTCGTGGTTACCAAATAGGAAGTGTTAATGGTTCTGATTCTCCAGCTCGGAGTGAGGAGCTAGTGTGTTTCATAGATGAAATGGCTTCTGGGAGTCGTGAAGTCACTGAATAACTCATTGCTTAACCTAACCCTAGTGAGAGTCAGTAGGTCATTAGAGGATCTTTAGGTCGTGCGGTGTTCAAACACCACCCTTCATCCATTAATCTTGACGAGCTTAGAAGTATTGCTAAAGCATACCACTTCTCCAAGGGTTACTACCTTATGGCACCTTCTCTTGAAGACCATGTAGCTTATCCTCCTTTTGGATTTGTTACCATCAGCACTCACCATCTTAATACTGGGCTTAGGTTCCTGGTCCATCCATATATTGTTAAGTTATTGAATAAACTGAGGCTTATCCTTTTCCAACTGACCCTAAATTCTTACTCCTAACTCATTTCTCTTGCTCTTGTTTATCTAAGGAATAATCTCCCATTACCATCCGTAAGGGTCCTTTGCTATCTTTATAGCATCAAGAGCACGAGTTTACAGGATAGTATTTATTATCTTTTAGCTCAGCAAACTAAGTACAAGAAGATTTTGCCATAGGGTGACGCCAAGGGTAAATCTAACATGGGGAAATATAAGAACTATAGGTTTTATATCTCTTGCCTATCTCTATGTTATCTTCATAATTTTGATTTTGTTCTTACTCTTGATGAGTGAGCTGATGATGCACAAGCTTGCACAAATTTATATATTGTATTTCATTCCTAGTTTGACATTTGTTTTATTTTACAGATGGAGCTGGTAAGGAAAAACCAACATTAAAGGCTGAGGAAGTTGAGGTGTTGGATCAATTTATTGCAATGAATGACCTCAAAAACAATCTTAAATTTGATAAGGATCTTTTGTGTTCCCATAAGCTCATTCCGACTTTAAACATCGAGCTAACTTGTCACGCCCCAATCCTGGGTACGTGACCGGCGTAGAAGGTCACCGTCATGAACCCCTTTCCTTAAGGAAACCCCCTACAAGCCTTACCATGCAAACACAACCATAACATTAATGCATATAATTTCCATTATTTATTCAATATAAGTTTATTATTTCTACCGAAAATTCGGTAGAGTTTCCTCTGTTTTCTGGACACCCGGGCACATGGTCATATACACAATACAAAAGGCTACATGTCCATCAAACCTATATAAACATATAACATATGCGTAGTGGCCCAGACTATACACAAACAACTACCTACTGGGCATCCAGACAACATGTACAACAGATGCATATACATTCCTATCCAACTGTCATATTACATCACCATTTATACCTGTCAATCTCCGCAGAAGGTGCTCAATGGAATGAGGGGAACTTGAAAGCTCATCTGTCACTGAAAAATATGGAAACAATAGGAGTTAGTTTCTAGGAAACTCAGTGAGTAAACAATCACATACTCACCCAAAAATCCCATTTAGAAATCCCGTCCAAATATATATATATAT
>JANHAO010013972.1:0-15578 GCA_026873985.1 Saraca asoca | reverse complement strand
ATCTAAAACCTTTTAAACTAACTTAAATAATTAAAAATGATTTGATTAATATTAAATTAATTAAAATATAGTTTGAAAAGTTTGAAATTTACGTAAGTCACCCCTCCCGAATCGAATTTATCCGTACGGATCATGTTGCTAAATTTGCAGTCACGTTTCATTGAAACTCTGTAAAGTGTACAGGGCCCATCCTTTCAACTAATCATAATAGACATGTTCTGTGCTTAGATATAACAGAAAAATAAAATAAAGAATAAATTACTGTTTTCTAGTTTGATATTAAATATAATTACCTTAACATGCTTTTTATTCATCAAGAAATAAGAAGTTACATAGGACTTCTTTGAAAGTGTTTTCAGATATTTTTGTTTTATTATTTTTTAAAATAATTTTTTAAAAATTATTTTTAAAAATTATTTTTTTAGAACAAATAAATAAAAAATTTGTTTGGATGTAAATTTTGAAAACAGATGTTTTCTTTATTTTTAAAGATGAAAAAAATATATTTAATATTATTTATAACTTTATCATTAATGAAAATAGGTATTCTTTTTATTTTTGAAAAAAATCTGAAAATAACTATATATAAAAACAAGAGAAAATACTATTTGTCTGTTTCTTGAAAACTATTTTTTAGTTACACTTTTAGAAAATAGTTTTTGAAAAATAATTTTTGAAAACAAGTTATCAAACAGATTTTTTGATTTTTATAGAACAAAAAAAATAAAAAAACTATTTTTAAAAATAAAAAAACAGTTTCCGGATCATAAAAATTTATAATTACTTAACAACTCATTGATACTCTATAGAGTGTGCGGAATCCATCCTTTCAACCAACCATAATAGACATGCTCTCTGTTTATATACATATAGAAAAATAAAATAAAGGATAAATCTTTGTCAATACACAATATAATTATATTTATATTCTTTTTTATTTTATTTTTAGAGGTTATTTGGACAATAGATATAGGAATTACAATTCCGTTTTATTCCTACGTAGTTTATTTATCATCTTTTATGTATGAAATATTTTCTACAGAAATTTTTAATTTTGTTATTAATTAAATAATTATTAAAAATTTATATGAAAATTTACTTCTTAATAAATATAACTTCTCATAAAATTTATTTCTTTTGTGAATCAAATAATCCTTTAAAAAATATTTGGTCACCTCTTTTTTTTTTTTGAATAAAAATATGCACATATACTTTATTATTATTATTATTATTATTAGTAATTTAAACGATATTGCTTTTCACAGGCGCTTCAAGCAAATAGTATGCCGATTCAATCTACAGAGAGCTGCGCAAAGGCAATTGTAAAGAGCACCTGTCGCGGTGACTTGTATCTGACAGAGCCATGTTGGATTAGAGTGGCAGTCTGGCTCAAGTGGTTCCTTCCTGCTCCAATGCTGTGGCTATTTTACCATAAATATGTGAAGTGGCCAGCTTTGGCTGCAAAGAGAAATGGATGAAGATCAAGTGATTTCCTTTTTCATTTATTCGATTCAGTATGATTCGAACTTTTTGTTTATTAATAAAGGTCCAGCCGCTTTCTCACCTGAACTGCATTTGATGCCACGGGAACAGACAACGTAATCTGAGGCTATAATTTTAGCACAGAGATAGCTCTTGATGTGTTAGTTTCTGAGATCCGTGACCATCCTACAACCTGGGCATTCAAAATGGACGTTTTCTTGCTACCGACCCATTTTGACCTATTCATTTCGTTGCTTTGGTGAATTTTGTTTTTACCTGATGTTTTAATTTTATTTAAAAGATATTTTATCTTATTTATTTTATTTATAATTTATATTTTAATTATATATATTATTATAAACTTTATTAAGTACTTCATTAAAATTAATTTTATTTAATAAAAAATGTATGTTATATTAAAAATTTTATTTTCATATTTAATATTTTATTTATCAAGATATTATCAAAAATTTATTTTCGATAGAATTATATGTATTTTTTAATAAAAAATTATTTATAAATAAATTAAAATTATTATTTTGACATAATTTTTAAATAATAAAATTAATTAAAATTATTCATATTAAAATAAAATGAATTCAAATGCTAGAAAAATAGATTTCCAACACGTTAAGAATTGGATAGATTGGAACATTCAGAGGCCAGAGAGGTGTTTGTAAGTCCTAACCTTCGCCATTAATTCAGACTCGCGACCAATTCTTACATTTTATGTTTTGGTATGTTTGGATGCAGATAAGCAAGAAAATAAGGAAAAAATGATAGAGAAGATAGAAATTGTGAGGATTATGTTGTCTTTCTTTACCATTGCATGAACAGAAAAATCAGAAGGAAAAAAAAAAGTTGAAATTGCATTCTCTCTCTCTTGTTTGTTTGCAAAGAAAAGTAGGAAGAAAGAAAATTTTACCTAACCAAATTATAAACATACCCTTATTGTAATTGAGAACTTTATCCTAATCAAGATTGATTTTGAAAATAACTATTTGTGGAGAGAGAAAAAAGAGACGAAATTCATTTATATTTTTTTTATCTATTTTAATTTTTTTATCATTTAAATAAGAGAAAATTAATCTTTCATTTCTGTTTTCCTTCACAATTTTTTTCTTTAATTTTTCTCTCATTCAAAGAGACTGAGGAGTTACTGTCACTTCTTTTATGTAAGGCTAGTACAAAGATAAACATGTTTAACAAATTTTATTTTTTTAACTTATTTAAAATTTAACAATAAGATAGATTGTTTCACTCAAAGTCAGAACAAATTACTACCAATTCTTTTACATGAGGCTAGTATAAAGATAAGCATGTCTAATAGACTTATATATTTCTGATTTAATTTTTTCTCTAAAATTTAGGAATAAGATAAGTTATTCTACTCTAAAGTTAGAATAAGTTACCATCAATTTTTTTACATGAGGCTAGTATAAAGATAAGCATGTCTTATAAACTCATATATTTTCGATTTTTTTTTTTTTGTTCTTTAAAGTTTAAAAGTAAGATAAGTTGTTTCACTCCACTCCAAATTAAAGAAGTTACCACCAACTCTTATGTGAGGCTAGTATAAAGATAAGCATGTCTAATAAACTTATATATTTTTTATTTTTTCAGTTATTTAAAGTTTAAGAATAGGATAGTGTTAGCTACTTCTTTTGCAAAAAATGGCCTAAGCAAGTCAACCACATACACTTGGAGTCGAAACACATTTGCAAAGGAATAACTAAGTTGTTAGTTGATTAAATTGAAATAAGCATGTGCTAAAGACATAAAAGGCTGTTATTTGATAGTTATTCTGCCACTTTTTAATTGTTTCGTTTTATAGTTTTTTTTAGTTCTTATTCTTTTGAAATATATGTCCATTGTTGTAGAAGTCAATTTTCAATGAGATATTGAAAGAAACTGTTTGTGATTCTTATAAATAAAGCATTAATAGATTAAGGAAGGATAAACTTTTGCCGTGTAACCACAAACAATCAAAATCAAACACATTCTGTGTACTATAATACTCTGCTATCTTTTTTAGTACTCTACTGACCTATATAGTTTGTTCTTAGGAATCTTTTATCACTTCTATGCTTATAATTGTATGCACCATTTCTGTGCCCTTTTTAATGTAATTCATAACCATTTGGAGTGAAACTTTTACTTTTTGCTATGAACAATTGTATCTCTTCAACAAATCCTACAAAATATTATAATTTTGCTTGTTTGTTGTGGAAAACTTAATTTGAAGTTGAAGATTTCTAATCTACAAAATTTGAGTCAAAACAAGCCTAATGTGACACAGTTAAGATATTTCTCATTTCAGACATTATCTTATCCTTAGAAGTGGTATGATTTTATTAAGTAATTCTGCAATTATGTCATATACAAGTTCTCAAAATGGCATTCAAAACAAATAGAGCCTTATTGATAAAGAAAATGGTGGTAATAATGTTGATTCTGTTGAAATTACGGTTGGTAACAATAACCAAAATAATTAAAATAATACATAGAGAAACAATCAAAATCATAACCAAAATAGATGAAACCGACAAGAAACTAGAAACTAGAATAATAACATTAACTTAGCTAGGAATGGACCAAAAAACTATGGTAAACCTAAGGTCAAGGGGGCAATGCCCTATGGTATGTCATACTTCTTGCCAATGGATAAAAACTACCAAGGGAATCCCTCTTGCTTGAGTCTTAAAAATATTTCATACTTTGACAACAAATGGATGAAAGTAACCATGATATGGTACACATGATGTCACAACAAATTATAACCATACTTTGACTTATGTTGGAAAATAATGCTTTAAGTCAGCAAAAAATAAATTAGATGCCAGCAAGGATAGAAATCCATCTGAGTGGCAATCAGATCAACAACAACAATTGAAACATTGATTATAATGACCATAATTGTCATAATGAAAGGTTGGAAGTCTAACACGTTAAGAATGAAGATCATGAAGTAGAACGACCATAGTATGGTCAAGTTAAAATACTTCAACATGGGCAAGGTGGAATTCAAACTGATGATTGAATTAATGATAACATACAGATCCTAATCAACCTAAACCATAATCCAATCTTTTTACAAAGATTGGAACAAAATATTCAATTCCTATGTTCGATTTTTGAACTAAATAAGGGGACAAGGTATGTATCTGAATTATAGAAGTGCTTTTCTGGAATTGATTAGTCAAATAGAGTCCCTAAGAGGATTCAAATTACCAAAATTCACTATGTTTATTGGTGAAGATAACTAATCAACAATTGAACAAATGGCTAGATTTACAGCTAAGTGTCAAGAATTGATAGGGAATGAATATTTGAAAATGAAGTTTTTTCCTCTTTCTTTAACAAAAATTGTCTTTGCTTGGTACTTAGTTTTACTACCAAATTTTATGCATTCTTGGGCATAGATAGAGAAATTATTCCATCATCAATTTTATAGAGGCAAGATGAAAATCGATTTAATCAAGTTACTAGGTATCAAAAAATTGTCTTTGGAAAATATCGATGACTACCTATACCATTGTTAGCAAGTGATGAGCAGTTGTTTTATTCAAATAGCAGAATCTAAGATAGTAAAAATTGATATGACAGACCTTGATTTTACAATTAGAAAAAAACTAATAAATCAATAAATCATTGTCATGTCTTAATTAGTCGAGAAAGTGAAGTAAATTGAGCAACTGCATAAAGAAAATGAGAGAATAATTAAGAAATTTCCTTTCATTTAACTTATGTCAAAAAAGAGGACGTGGAGGACAAAAATACAATATATTTGGCTGAATTAAAACCTGACCATCCATATGCATGTCCTTTGTTAAAAAAGTACATATATAAAAAATAAAATAGACAACATGAAAAAGAAAAATTACTCCTTCAACATTAATAAAACGGATCAGATTTTCAATATTTTGCTAAAAGATAAACAAATGAAATTACCTGATGGCCATAGGGTCTTGACAAAAAAGGAAGTCAAAGGCTGAATATATTGCAAATATTATAATATGTTTGGTCACAACACTAATAATTGTATGTGTTTCAGGGATATAATTGAGAAGGCAATTAAATAAGGATGACTCAGATTCATGGATAAAGGAAAAGAGATAGTCATAAAGAAGGATCCTTTTCTGACAAGTGGAAACTATGTTGAGCCTTTAAAGGTGAATGAAGTAAATGTGGTAACTATTCATGAATATGACAACCCTTTATAGGAATCTTTCATACTCAGCCTATTTAGAAGAAGATAAATCAAATTCAAATTCTTTAAATGAATTAATGTTGAAGGCAAAATAATGAAGATGTTTCTACAATGTGAGAAGTATGATAATGAAGTGAGGGTTTTGCTTGAAAATCTTAGAGTGCGAATCAAATCAACCCAAAAGATAAATAAAAGGCCTAAAAAATTGCCTCAATTGTACGTAGGGGTATAATTGTTAGGAAACGAAGATAAGAAAGAGAGGTCTAGGGAAGTCGAAAGCAAAAAAGATACAAGAGTAAAGTTAGTTTTCAAAAGAATTAATTTCAACTACCAGAATCAATTGCACAAAAGGGAGGAAAATTATTTGGACCAAACTTGAGTACCTCAAGGAGATATACTAAAAGAAAAATAGTTAACTAATGAACCATGGTTGAATAAGAAACATGTTTGAAAACCAAGGATTCCAAAAGAACAAAATAAATGGTACAATTCTAATTACCAACCACCACCCCCTAACGATTATTCAAAAAAGTCGAATGAAGAGACAAACCATTTTTAAAAGAAAACAAAAGATCAGTTTGTAATTTGATTAAATACCATCTGGTTCTGCAGTGACAAGTGGAACTAAAAAAGAATAGATCGACTTAGCCAAGCAATTAAAAACCAAAGGTCAAAAGATGGAAGTCGACATAGTCTAAGTTCTAAAGATGGACTTTTCAATGAACTCTAAGCAAGACAAAAGTGGTTATGCTTGCTTTGAAAAACCAATAATAGAGATATGGGATTATTTACGACCTTTACACATAAAGGCACATGTCAACAGACATCTAATGAATCATATCTTGGTTGATGGTGGCGCGTTGATAAATCAAATGCTGATAGTAACTTTTGTTATGCTTGAAAAATGCACCACAAACTTAGTGCCATCAAACATTATGGTATCAGACTATAACAAAAAAATGTTAACATCCAAGGGAGTGGCTTTAGTTGATTTAAAAGTTAGCTCCATATCCCAATAGACCCTTTTTATGGTAGTCCCATCTAAATCAAGTTACAATTTGCTGCTCGGTCAAGATTAGATTCATACGATTGGTATGGTACCTTTGATTGTTCACCAAAGGTTGGTAATATGGGCCGATGATGGCCATCTAAAATGTTTCCTTATTGGTAATAGTCTCTTTATGGCCAGCAATATAATGCCGTGTTTGAAACTTATAGCTTGTACATCAAACCCATACCGATTGAAAGAGATCTCGATACGAGGACAATTGGCAAATGCATTATAAGTTCATAAGGATTTTCTGCTATCCCAAAGGTCGTAGGTTCTAGTTTAGCCTATGTAAACAATGAATGACATGTAAAAGCAATTAGCTCGATTGTCAACTTACATGGTTGAGTGAAAAGAAGAGAAGATACTTCAAGATTATATTCACAATGACAGCCTATTTAGATTTCTTGATTTGCCTTTAAGGCATGAGGAGAAGATAATTGAAGCCTAAGACTTGTTGGAGGAAATGGATTTAGGATCTGGGAATGAAAAAAGGTTGACATTTGTTAGTGAATTATTACTTGAAATTGAAAAAACCAAAATAGTTAAGGTATTGAAAGAATATATAAACTATTTTGCATAAATTTATGAGAAAATGCTAGGACTACGTTGAAATCTAGTTGAACATAGGTTGCTAATAAAAAAAGGATTTTGATTGTATAAACAGGCTCCCAAGTGTTTTGTTCCTAAAATGATCCATAAAATTGAGGAAGAAATCGAGAGATTGCTTAAAACTAACTTCATACGGACCACATGATATGTTAAATGGGTTTCAAATGTGGTTTTAGTAATGAAGAAAAATGGGAAGCTTAGAGTTTGCATTGATTTTAGGAACCTGAATGATGCAACGCCAAAGAATGAATACCTCGTGCCAATAGTTGACATGCTAGTCAATTCTACTTTAGGACACATTGTCGTTAGCTTCATAAATGTAAATGTTCAATATAATCAATTGTACATTGCAGAAGATGACATTTCAAAAATAGTATTTAGATGTCCTAGGGCGATAGGAACTTTTGAGTGGGTAATAATGCCTTTTGGTTTGAAAAATGTTAAAGCAACTTTTCAGAGGGCTATTAACACCATTTTCCATGATATTATTGGTTAAACCATTGAAGTTTACATTGACGATGTGATAGTCAAAGTTGAGTCAAATGAAGAACATATCCAAAATTTAATCCAAGCTTTTGAACAAATACGACAGAATAATTTAAAGATGAATCCTTTAAAGTGTGTATTGGTGTATCCTTAGGGATTTTTTTTTTTTTTGGATTTTTTAGTCCATCATAAAGGAATTGAGGTTGATGAGAACAAAGCTAAGACAATGAGGTTGATAAGAACAAAGTTTAGACAATTTTAGAAACTGTTCCTCCTTTAAACAAGATAGAATTACAAAATTTTTTCAGCAAGGTAAATTTCCTCCAACATTTCATTTCAAATTCATCCAGTAGAACAAGGATACTTTTGCCTTTGCTTAAATTAAAAAAATGAAAAGGAATTCTACTAGAAGGAATGCCATCAACAACCATTTGAAGAAATCAAGAGATGTTTAGTGTCGCCTTTAGTGATGTCGTCACTTGTGCCAGGAAGGCCGCTTAAGTTTTAGGTGTCAGTTTCCAAAGATGTAATTGATTGTTTTCTAGACCATGATAACGAGATAAGTGTAGAAAGAGTTTTTTTTTTTTTAATCTTTCCAAAGTTTCAAATTTTATAGAAGAAAAATATTTGACAATTGAAAAATTATGCTTGTCTTTGAATTATTCTTGTACAAAGTTACAATATTATTTGTTATTGAACAATGTTCACATTATTGCAAAAAACCAATATTTTAAAATATATGCTATCAAAATTGATTATCCATGAATGGGTTGGAAAATTGGCATTGAGTTTGGCAAAATTCTCCTTATAATACATATCATCGAAAGCTATCAAAGGACAAACAATTGTCGATTTCGTAGTTGAACATCAAGAAAAAAGCTCTAATTGTATGGGCATAAAACCTTAGACATTATATTATAATGGTTCTTGTCATAAATAAGGTTTAGGTGTAAGAATTTTGATCATTACACTAGAATAGAAACCAATTACAATTTTGTTTATGTTGAATAAAAAATGTTCTAATTATGAGGCCAAATATAAGGCAATAATAGTCAACCTAAAAATTCATCTAAATCAAGAAGTAAGATGTGTCAAAATTTATGGTGATTTACAATTAATTATAAAACAAATTTTACAAGAATATAAATGTCTAAACACGAGGCTAGTGAAACATTTGGTAAAGATATTTGAACTCTTAAAAATATTTGAAAATCTAATAATAAGAAACATCTCGAGGTGGAAAAATGAGAAAGCCAACAAATGGGCTCAACTTGCCTCTTGGTATAAGATTAATAAAAGTTAATTTGCCAAATTAATTCAGTGACATGCTTTTCTGCAGACTTTTGAAACTAGAGAAGTATGTTGCAATGAAACTTTGACCATTACATCTATGGATTGGAGAATGCCATTGATACATTATTTGTCTAACCTTTTCACATCAGTTAGTAGAAGTGTTAAGAGAAGAGCTATCAAACCCATTTTGGTAGATGAAAACCTTTATGAAAAAGGTTTTGAAGGCTAACTGTTAAAATGTTTAGGCAATAAAGAGGCATTGTTGACATTAGCCAAGGTACATGAAGGAATTCATCATGTCTATCAAGCTAGGATAAAAAAGAAAGTGATCATTATTCGACGAGGATGCTATGAGTTCAACATGATCAAAGATTGCAATGATTATGTGAAGGGTTGAAAGGACTCCAGAGACATAGATCAATTTAAAGACTACCAAAAATCGAACTACATCATATTATAAAGTTATGGCCATTAAAAGATAGGACAATAAAGCTTATGAGGAAAATATACCTATCATCCTTTAAAGGGCATCATTTTATTTTAGTGGTGATAGATTATTTTACTAAATAAGTCAAAGCTATTATGTACAAAGAAATAAAATATTCTAATGTGTTTAACTTTGTGGAGTGTTATATTGTATGCCAATTCAGCTTATTTGAGACAATTATGATAGACTGCGGGATGGTATTGATTGGTAGACAAATAAAAGAGTACATTGAGTCAATGGGAATTAAGATGTTAGCCTTGACACCATATTACACCCAAGCGGATGATTAAGTCAAAGCTGCCAATAAGTTAATTATAAATGTGGTCAAGATGCACAACTGACAATATCCAAGGAACTAGGATAACATGTTTAATAATTCTTTGTGTGCTATAAGGAATACTCCTAACAAGTCGACAAGAGTTACACCTTAGAAGTTAGTGTTCAGCCATGGTATCATTATACCAGTCAAGGTGACGATGCAATCTTTAAGGCTCCAAAAACAAAATCAAGTATCTAAAAATGATTATCATGATCTCATGTTCAATGAATTAGAAGATCTGGATAAAGGTGGAAAGCTTTAGATAACTTAGTTCTTTACAAGGGAAAATTAACCAAGTCTTACAACAAGCAATTGAATGTAAAAAATTTTGACGTTGGCCAATTGGTTTGGAAAGTTATACTACCTATACAGAAAATATTGAAATATGGTAAATGAACCCCGTATTGGGAAGGGCCATTTGAAATCATATATTCATTCAAAGGAAATAGCTATAAAGTAAGAAATGTAAATTCAAACATTACCAAAGTCATAAACAGTAAATATTTGAAAGTGTACAAACCAAGTATCAATGGAATATACATTAAAACTATTGAATAAAAAATTGATTACAATAATCAAATGGAATTAGACATTTTCTTAAAGTTTAGGTCAAACATCGACCTAAGCTCTCTCTATTGCCAATTTGCCTTCATTCTTTGTAATCGTGCTAGTTTATGAGCAGCACCAGCTTCATAAACTCAAGATGATGTAGTTTTAAGGTCAATAAGGACATTTTTAACTTTCTTAGCAAACTAAACTCTATCTTCATTAGTCAAACTCACTACTAAATCTAGTTTGAATTGATTGGCTTTAAGTTGGTGAAGCTCTTTTTGTAAATCTGTAATTTTTGACTCTGCTACCATAATTTGCTTCAAGCTACCATCGACTAACTCAAAGGCTGCATTATGCTAATCAATCAAAGCCCTCATAATCTCAGCTGTGTATTTCGAGAATTGAACCAACTCTTGTTTTCTTGTTGACAATTCTTAGAAGGTTCTATCGGTAGTAGCATGATCTTTGAATTTTTCTAAGCATGAATATACTTGTTCTTTAAAACTAAGAACAAATGATTTCAAACCAACAGTAATCTTGGCCTCATAAATTGCCACCTCTATGTTATTATGTAGAATGGTGTTTAAGGTTTAGATAACTTGTTTTATTTATTCCTGTTTACTAGTGTCAGCTTTTGGAATAGGAAAAGGATTTTCCATTCTTGTTCTAACAAAGAGAGACATGGAAAGTTTCTCCTTCTTCATGTAGCAACGACTTCAATGCTATTATTGCCTCATCTACCTCATCAAAAGAGAAAAGTAAATCGACTTCTGGTACATAAGTACCCTAACAAGGTGAAGTAGCAGTCGATGGAAGCTTTGACATTGGTCATAATGGATAAATAAGAGGTTCGGTAACTGTTTCATGGATTACAAAGGAGCCCAAAGCCTGTTGACTAATGTTTTTAGTCTTTACATGTTTCAGATAAGAAATGGCATTAGTTATGCTCAAGTCTTGTATAACATATCAATATCAAAAAAGCAAGAGGACACAAGGAAAAAGAAAAGAGAAATAGTTGAAATATGTCTTAGACTGAGTTGTGTCTTGAGTAGATGCAAGGGGTACTTGCAAAGTGAAAAGAGGAGATAGTGGTGCAGTTTGTCTAGAAGTCGTATTACTGATCCCTTTCAAGTTAATTTTCCTCTTCTTTCTAGGTTGTTTATCTATTGATTTGGCCACCTTTTCCTTCTCAGCCATTTAAGTACCAGTCGCGCTAGAGGTTATTTTCCTTTGATATTTCCTTTTCTTCTTCGGGGCCAGTGGTTCATCATCTAGGAACATGGCATTGGCTTCTTTATGTTTCCTTCATAGCCTATCAGAAATAGCTCCTGTCACATCATGACCCCAAGTTTCACCAGGTATTTCAATTAGGATAACAACTTATGCAGATAGGCAGAATAGAAGTTAATATGTAAAATTTAAAGAAAGTACCAAGGTTAAACAAATTACTTAAAGAATTCACCACATAAGCCATCAATAATAGAATGATGTTGACAGGATACAGATGGTGATAGGTAATAGTAATGTCAGAATAGGTGGTTGGTATAACTAGTTTGGTTCGATTGAAAGGGGCATTCAATATAAGTTTCAATTTAAATAGATGAATGGTCATTTTTATTAAAGGGTTAAGATTATATGCTTTCCACCAAGAATGATTGATGAATATAATTTATACATATTTTATATCTCTTTTATACTTAGTCTTTTATCATATTTATGTACGTAATTGGATACTTGTAATTGCTTTTTTGGTTTGGTCAGTTTTTGTGCTTAATTGAATTAATTTAGTAATTTGGCATTATTTCAAGTTTTTAGGTGTATCTTGAGTTTTGGACTTTAGTTTTAGGTGATTGTTATGTCTTTGGGAAAATAAGAGAAAGATTTAAAAATATCATGAAGAGTCCTAAGCCCAATTTGGCCATTTTGAAGGTCAAATAAAGCTCAGAAGCTAAAATAAAGTACTAATCTATGACCTAGAACCAGTTTCAATATTTTCATAATAACTAGAGCTCCACTCTTCATTTTAGTGCAAAACTAAGCCCATATGATAGTTAAAATCTATCCTCATAACTTTTATGAAGGGCTTGAGGTTAAATTACACCGTTTTTAGTTAGTCACAAAGCTATAGACTTAAGTGTTAAATTCTATTTTAGGTTGGACTACTCTAAAAGTTGTTTGGGTTTTTGGCCCACAAGTTGAGCTAGGAATCTAATTTGTATGCAAGTTCATAGCTATTGGACTCTTAAGAGATAAAGCTACATTTCACATGAAGGGACCTATGTCCAATCAAGCCTCTTTCTAACCCTAATTAGTAGCTTAAGTAGAAGCAATTCAGTAAGATCCTATAAAAGCTCAACTGAGCCATAATTGTAATTGTTTTTAGATTCATTTTGCTTTTTTTCTCTACTTTAGTGAAGAAGAGGATCTCTACTAGGGCAAAAACTCTAGCCCTGATTAGGTTTTCTCTTCTTCTTTATTTTTTCTTTTATTTTCCATTAATATATAGCTAAACTCTTATTTCAATCTAAGGAAAATTTTACATCAATTATTTTGTTGATTGTGAGACTTGCTTCTATTTTCAATTTGTTCCTAGTTTAATTCTCTTGATTATATGTTTTAATGCCAATAATTGCTATAGATGATTGATGAAGACAGTCAGTTAATTAATTGTTTAATGTGGTTTACTATTAGTTAAATTTCTATAAGTAATTTGTTTGTTTATGGTTGTTTGGTTGGAGTAGGAATAAAGTTTTGATTTGTTTCTAAGGTAAATTAATTTTCCTAGAGAATTAAAAGTAATTACTTGATTTCCTACTAGAGTAAATTAATTAGTCAATCATTATATTTTTAGATCTTAATGCTATTGGTGAATTAATTGAGATGTTGAGCTTTAATCAATTTAGTAATAGGGCTTAATCAGGTGCTGGGCTTAGTTGGTTAATTCATGAAGAATGCAAAGCGGTCAATTAGGGAATGAAATGTTAGTATCAATGATCAGTTAGAGAATTAATTACAATAGTCCATTTGATTGAAACTTTTCTTTATTAGATTTCCCTTTCTTTTTGCTTATATTTTGCTTATGCTATCACTGTTTGTTTAATTACTGTTTCTAGTTTGTCAATCACAAACCCCCTATTTCACATTGTGAACACACTGAAATAAATTACTGGTCTCTGTGGTTCGACCTAGACTCACCATTGTTATAAGTAAGGTAGTTTAGTATTATATTTTTCGATTTTAATGACCATCAACAATAGCGGCATTCATAATAAGACTTTTTTATTGAGGGTTTCATCAGCTTTGATAATCATGCACTTCAGGTGCTTGTGGTCATATTCGATTTTATTATACTTTTCAAAGGTCATTATTTTAGCAATATGCATACCTGCTACCTTGGACTGCACTTTGGTAGTCTGCACATTCATGCAATGGGAAAGTCTGTCAGAGATTGGTGCATCAAAGTATAAATGAGTTCTAGAGAATCGTCACTCTAAGAATAACATAGTATATGTAAGACATAGAGAAAAATTGTGTAGTTCAAATTGTACCTGCATAGTTGAATTGGCCTCCTCACCAGAAGACCACTCAAGTGACCTCATAGTTTGTCTATGAAATTGTTTATCCAAGAGTATGGTTAGGCACCTTTGTACCAAGTCATATTGATGAGCTAGAGTGTTTAACAAAATGAGTTTGACATCTGAAGTTAACTCTTGAGGGAGAATAGAGAATAAGTATTAGGGACATAAAAATTTAGACAATACTTCAACACTATAAAGGTTAGATGGATTATGGTTAAAGGTAAACCAAATCGGGTCACCGTGACGAGAACATGGATAAATATTGAGAAGAATGGTCAGTGTCAAATGAGTGAAAAATACGAAAAAAAGGATTAAACAATTCTTCCAGTGCTTTAGACTCTGGGGTTACCATATAATAAGTTTCTATATTTTGAGTCGAAATAATTCGAAAAACAAAAGTTATCTTATAGGCCGCAATAAGCCATAATTGGAAAATCCAAAAAGAACCACCTAAATTGGAGATAGAATAATGATCCCGAAGGTGGTCTATGGCTAGGTTAATATTTTCAAAGAGATGAGCCAACACAAAAGGCCCTAGTGCTAATTGTAGACCCTTATGGAGCAAAACTACTAAAGGCAAAAAAAGAAGGGGTGATCTTCAATGAAGAAAGGCAAAAAAGATGTTTACAAAGCCAATAAAGTAAAAAAGCTATATGCTCACTATTAGAGATTAGAGAGTTAGGAGAGCCTTGATATGTCGACAAAAATGTCAAATAAGTAGAATTCCTAGTAGAGATAGGCATAAGCTGGCAAAAATTTTTGGTTGAAGAAGAAAGTAAGGATAAAATAATTTCACCATGTGGTCAAAGATCGGTGATGTCCATAACATCAAAAGAGGAAGGACCTGTCATACCTTATGGGACTTGAAGATTGTTAGAAGAAAGTGACTAGAAACATAAAGTAGCTCCTTTCATTAGATGAAAACATTTCAAAGAAAACCTAGATAATTGGATTGCATAAGAAAATGCCTAATTTTCTCAGAGAAGTTCTTTCTCTAGTTGAACTCTATCTAACCAGTTTAAATAAGTTAGAGATGAATTTGGGAAATTCCTAAAAAGCACAATGTTCTTAGAAACCCATGAAATAACAGGGATAAACTTAGATAATAACAAGTGTTTTGTAGAAATAAGGAATCCAAATTTGATTTGCCATTAAAAAGAAGGCCTAAATAGAAAATTAATAGTTCATTCTCACTGTTGTATGCTGAAAAATGCGACTCCACGAGAACGAGTCCGCAGAGACGACGAAGGCGAAGGCAAGTCCTCGTGAGAAGTCTTCAAACACCGAAACGGTAACAATAATGGAAGTCTTGCACGCTCGCTCGCCCGTGATCCGAAAGCCACCCTCAGGCGACAGCACGACTTGACAAGCGATGGGTTCAAGGATCAACCCTGTGATCGTTCTACTCGCACTCGTCCGCCCCAGCGACTCTCGCGACTACTCCAAAATTGTGAAAGCCCTCGCTAGGGACTATAAAGCATCTTGCCTGACACAATGACGGATGCAGACCT
>JANHAO010013971.1:0-15578 GCA_026873985.1 Saraca asoca | reverse complement strand
AAGCTTAATGCATTGCTTGGTTTCTGCCATTCTCTTCTAAAGTGATTATTAAGCAATAACCATATAGTCATCCAAACTAAATGAATCCATTCAATTCAGAAAACTCAGTAAAAATAGAGAAGAAAGAAGAAGAAATGACAAACAATTGAATGCAAGTAGAAAATAGGATCTCTACATTAATCTTCAAGCTGTCAACACCTTAGACTAATTACAAATATTTAGCCTTCCATGGAAGGCAAAAAGTTAAAGAGAAGAGAACAACAAAAGCTTGCTCTCTGCCCTCCAAAAACTAAACTAAAAGGCCTAAACTAAAGAGTGTTTAGCTTGGGAAAAGAAAAGCTACCTGCTGGTTGGTGAGTAGGCAATCATGATGGGATGGTGTAGTCTGGTTGCTTGCTATCACTCTTCTTGTGTAAACTGCCCATTGCAGACTGCATCCTTTGGTTTTTCACTGATTTATTAACTTCCAACTGGTTGAGTGTGAGCTAGTACGAGGGATGGTTCACTGGGCTTAAGCTGCATGCCAATTGGGGCCTAAAAATCCAATTCTACAAAGGCCCATTCCATCAGCATTCTATCTCTGAATTGTAGCTCCAATTTCATGCCCAAATTGATGGATTCAAGTCTGGAAGTCTTCATGAGAGTTGTAGCTTTATGTCTTAAATTCCATTTGGGCTTAGTTTGACCTCATTTGAACTTGCATAGCTCCAGATATGGCCTAATGAATGCTTAGAGGTCTGGTTGCTTGAGACAGGCTAAGGTAGCATTCTAGTTTTGATTTTAACTCCAAATTTAGATAGCCAATTATGAGATTCAACCTTGGAGGTCTTCATGAAGGTTGTAGATCTATGTCTTATCTTTCCTACAAGACAAGAATCACATTAATTTGACAATTTTAGCTCAATTTATAGCTAGAATACAAACATTGCTCAACAAAGTCAAATTCTACAGAATTTCTTCTAATGCTGCCAATTGACACCACACCATAAATATACAGTAACACAGCTGAAAGTAAGTCATTTTAAACCTTAAAAATCTTAGTGAGAGGACAATTAAATGAGTAAAATATTTTGTTATTAGGCTCCCCTATTCCTTCGGGTATTCTTGGTGTGTATTTTGTAATGGCTTGCCAAAAGCCCAAGGTCAGAGTGCCACTTCTTTAAGGCATGCCATTTAAGAACTGAGTTACCTCTAAAAGGACGTGCCTTATTTTTTGCTAGTTCCTCATTAGGTCATTGAGCAAAGCTATTAGAATGATTGTCATAGGCCCAATTGGTGTAGGTGGTTGGCTAGAATTTGGAACAATGGTGGTTTCTCCTCCAATCATCTCTTGTTGAGCTTTGAGACCAACAACACCTACTTCTCCATTTTGCACTTCCATTTCATTCCCTAATCAAAACAAATTTTTGGGGTCCATTTCAGTTGTTGCCCATATAAAGTTACTTACTTCTAGCGACATGTTAGTAGATTTTAGGGTGAAACTCGGGGGCATCCCATATAGAAATGCCCCAGGCTTCATAGAAAGGGAAATGGGTGTATTGTCACTTCCTCTATTACCAGGTGGAGCCATCTCTTTAATTGACACCATTTTTGTATACATTTTCTCAATAGAGCTACCAAGAGTAAGAGAGTTCTTAAGGATTAGAGATATAAGTATGGAAAAAAATGGAGTATTTATTGAAGATGGTAGGCTGAGTTGAAGAGAAAACATTCTAAAAGAGCTGGTGATAGGGCAAAAGGAATAAGGAAAGCAAGGTCGCTTCATGAAAGAGAGAGAGAGAGAGAATAAATGAATTATGTTAGAATAATGTGGCTTATGGGTGATGGTAAAGGGAAAATTTGTTCTGGGTTAAAGCTGAAGGCTTCAGGTTGTTTTAGGCTAAAGATAATGCTCTAGGTTGAGGTGCATGGTCCTGGATTGAGGGGGGAGTATAAGGTTCAAGTGGTATGGCTACTTCTAAGTGTGAGGGTGATGGTATGAATATTAGATAACCTAGTCACGCAAAATCTCCAAGGGTCATTTAAGAGTTAGGGTTTTGTTTTTTTTTATAGTATTTAAGGACTTAATAACACCTTAATGAAATGGCTACACTTCTCTGGGCAATGGTCAAATTTATAGGAGATGATGGAAGATATGACAAGGAAGTTTGGGGCTTAACGAAGGTTGATGGGAAGTGTTTATAGGATTCTAGAAGGTCAATAAGTAAACTTAAGGCTAAATTAGTGGGATGTTGTAATAGCTAGGTTTACTAATCCCTGAGGTTCATTAGGTTCCTAAGGTTGGTTAGGTAAGTAATGGGATCCCTAACGTTTGCTGAGCAAGTAGTGGGGTTCCTAAGGCTTTTTAGGCTAGGAAGAGGGAATGTTCCCTTACTCAATTTCTTCTAAAGGGTTTACAAGAAAAGGGCTAAATGTGATATATGCTCACTCTTCTATATATCATTTATGTAACTTACTCCAATCCTACCATGCCACATTGAAAAAAGATTCCTTTTTTGGTTTATGGGGAGGACTATGTTTTCATTCCCTACGACTAAGCCATTCATTGCCTGTGACCAAGAGACCACATGACAATGATGCCTCCAAGGTTCCTATTCATGTTCTAGTGACCTATGGTTAGTAAATAATCATGCTTGCACTTTCAGCCATAGGTGATAAATGAGCAAAATGCAAAATATTATGTTGATTTTAATCTCTTGATTCATTGTTAACTTGTGATTTCTTTGCTCTTTTTGTTTTAGTTTAGTATTTTTGTTCTTTGGTACTACTTTGGTCTGAATCTTGCTTTGTAGGTCAGCAAGAAGGCTTGGAAAGGAGGGTGAAAGTGAAAGTTCAAAGCATATTTGGATTAAGGAGAAGCTAGGAAAGGAGCCTTGCGAAGAACACAAATCAGTTGTGACTGAAGCAAGGAAAATCAAATAAGGTAGCACCAAACACAGTCTGGCCGTATCCCAGGATACGGCCATGTTTGGTGCAATCCTTAGCAATTCTCCAGTGCGAAACATGCCCTGACCGTGTCATAGGATATGATCGTGTTTCAAACTCTGTTACCTTGCTATATTTGCCATTATTATGCAACCAAAAAGGAAGGGGAGACAGTTTTCATATAGATTAGTTAGGTTTTCTATTTTTAGGCATTTTTCTGAGTAGATTATTATATACTCTTGTGGATTGAAGTTCTTGTGAAGATTCTAATTTATTTTCATCACTTGGCATCCTAATTTTCTCTTTCAATCTTTATCTTTATTTTTCTGCATTGTATTGAATATTATGGAGTACTTAATGATAATGAATCTGATTTTTATTTCCATTATGTGTGAGTAGATTTTTATTCTAGGATTAGGAATAACCCACTTATGGTCCTTTGCTGCTATTGATTGATTTTTTGTTATAATCACTTGGTATTAATTGATTCAATTGTTATGCATGTTAAGTTTTTGATAAAATGTTTGGCCATCATTTTGTCTGATTTTAGGTAGATAGTTGAAGTACTGAAAGGAGAAGATTATCACCGAAACCCTAACAGTTGAATAAGGGAGTTTTAATCATGAAAGTGGATTAAGTTTCTTTAGGATTAAATTGGTTATGATTAATCTTAAAGGGCTTAAATTAAT
Source organism: Saraca asoca (assembly GCA_026873985.1). Classification (NCBI taxonomy): domain Eukaryota; kingdom Viridiplantae; phylum Streptophyta; class Magnoliopsida; order Fabales; family Fabaceae; genus Saraca; species Saraca asoca. The sequence goes on along the minus strand of JANHAO010013971.1, from coordinate 11,964 downwards.
TTAAACCACAAAAGTAGGTTTAATTAGGTTGATTTGAGTACTATTATTAGACCTTAAAAGAGGCTGATAATTAACCTAGGCTAAACCATCCTCAATTATCTAAGTAATTACAATAGGAAGAATTTACACTATTCATTGAAAAACATAAGTGTGGTGAATCCCAGTCCTAGGCTTTTACAATTGAACTTCATTTATTAATTAAGTGCTGCTCTTTTATCAGTCTTCTTTAATATCTTCAATACCCTTATTTGATTTAGACAACTTAAATTGCAAACTCTAGTAGTTGATAGGGATACCTTGTGGGATTCAACCCATACTTGCCAGTGTTTACTACAATTACACTATACACTTGTGAAAAACACACAACAATAGGCATATGGAGTTTGTTGCCTAGGGTGGTCTTGCCCCTAAAACTAGTAAGTCCATGGGGTGGTTCTAACCTATGAAGCTAGATAAGGCCATGAACTGGCTCTATCATTGAAGCTGGATAGGGAAATAGGGTCTTGGCCTTGAACTAAAAGAAAAGTCTGACAAATGGGGTTTTGACCCTAAAGTGGGAGAGAAGTTAGATGAGTGAAGTCTTTTCCCCAAAGCATGCTTTTGCCTTCTAAAGTGAGGTATTGCTTCTTGTAGTGTGGAATGGTAAAGAAGTTTAGGTGAGAGCAAGGTCTTGCCCCCACAGTGTGGAGTGGTAAGGAAGTTGAAGGAGTGGAGTGCTATCCCTAAAATGTGAAATGGTTGACTTTAGGTTTTTGTTCCATAACCTCACGAGTTTGATGTAGGAATAGTTACGTATTATTTGAGAGAAACATGTTTCCAAGATGTATGCAGATAGTTTTGCAAGTAGCATGGCATTTATATGGTGGTTTTGAAGTTTTGGGTAAAGATGGAAGCTTTTGTGTTGTCTAATTTAAGCTAAAGGAAGATAAGGAACATATTTTTTATAATGAGTTATGGGCTATTCAAGTAGCCTTTTTGGTTTTCTTTCATTTGAGGGTAAATCTGAGGCTACATCATCTTCATGTACTAGATGTGTTAACATGGAGACAACTCTGGGGTTTACCCTTAGAGTATCATAATTTGGACTTTGTTGAATACTTTGGAGCAATGGTTGGGCCAGTTGAGTGGGTGGATAGGCCTAATGGATTCCTAAGAAATCTCAGGTTCTTAAGAATGAGAGTAAAGATTAGGCCTCAAGATCCCTTATTGATGGGTAGTATTCTCAAACTTGAAGATGATATTTGTGTATGGATACAAATTAAATATGAGATGGTATTTACTTTTTCTTTTCTTGTGGTCATATTGGTCACAAGTCTAATACCTACATCTAGACTAGACTAAGAAGCATTTTTAATGTTAGATCAGGTGTTGATTACTTAGAGGTTCGCTTTATAAGTGATGCTTGCACTTTTACCAATCATACATCTAGATGTACCACTTCAATCCATCTAGTTGTTGAGAATGGGGAATTCTGGTATAGGCTTTTTGATGTTAGAAGGGCTTATATCAATGAAGATCTTGATTTTGCGTTGAATGTTGACCATCACTTGCTTTTACTTCTTCAATCCAATCAATGATGACTTTGATCCTATCCCATAATAGGTTGAAGATTTCCCCATGGAAGATCATTTAAATGAAAAGGATGATAGGATTGTTCCATACTTTAATCAATAGGAACCAAACAAGATATAAATAGCAATGCTTCACAAGGGAATCATTAGAGAGTTGAACATATTATTGGTAGTCAAGCAATGGCTACAAATCAACTACCTTGTGTTCATTTGGATTCAGAAGAGAATCGTAACATGTGTAGTAATCTATTTTTGAGAAATGTGATTTTGCCTTATGGACAATTAAGCTTAACTAATGGCCATATTTTCACTTATGAGGGGGCTGAATTAGGTAAGAGTGTTGAAATTAGAAATCAGGCTCTAGGTTTCAATCTTTCCATAATTCAATCTAGTTTTGAAATTCTAAACAATCCAATGGAAATTCAACAATCTATAGTTCTTGTTATTCCTGAACAGGCTTCAACTTTTGAGCCTACTATCACAATGATTTCAAATAATAATTAAAATATAGATCTAGTCCAAAATTGGAATCATTTACTGGGCTAACAAGAAATTGATTAACTAATTTCTTAGAGGTTTCATGGAGTATTTCCTATTGGACATGTTCTAAGTTTAGTAACTACTTATTTATGACTTGAATGGGCCTTGGTTCATTTAGCTAGTGTTTCTTCACAAAGTGTAATAACTTTGGACTTACATAACTTAATACTAACCTATAGACCTACCAAGGTAGGCCATTTTATATTGGATCCACTTAATTGGTTTTTTGCTATACTTATATGGCTGTTTTGGAGTAGGGCCTGGTACTACCAGATCAAATACTAATCTTTCTAATGCACATTTTCTTCTTGTAAGAGACTCTTATATGCAATAACTTCCAGACCCTAGTGTTAATCTTATCATAGAATACAATAGGAAGAGAAGATGGGATTATAGTAGCCAAAGAAACAAAGAGGAGAAGAATTATTATTCAAGAGATTACAGAACAAGATGAGGCTTTGGGACTTGATAATCTTGATTCAAAGGAAGAGAACTACTTACTTGTGAATGGAAATTTACAAACTCTTTTGGTAAAAGTTATAAATAAATTCTCATAGATTCAATTGGGGTTCAAGGAAGCTGTTCTTTCTCCCTAACCATGAGAATATTAGCATGGAACTGTATAGGTTTGAGTTGTATCTTTATAGTTCTAAGCTGAAGCAGCTCATGAAGACCTACTAACTTGAATTTTGTTTTTTTATCAGAGACCTAGTAGCTCATTAGAAAAGTTAGTAAACTTTTGAAATCTAGTAGATTTGATGAAGTTTTTGGATTAGATGCTGAGGGGCATAGAGGAGGTTTGGCTTCGGCATAGTCATTTGAATATAAAAAGTTTTGCCAATTCATGTATCTTCACTTCACATTTGACAGATATGATCAGCCCTTTTTGTATATGCCTAGTGTATATAGGCCCCTTAAAGTTAAAGACAAATATAGGCTTTGGAATTCTCTTTGAAGTTAGCACTCAAATCTAAATGCCTTGGCTCATCATTGGTGATTTTAATCAAGTTCTAAGGGCTGAAGACAAATATAGTTCCAATTCTATATTTGATGGCTCTATTGACTTCAAAGATAACATTAACCTTATATGGCTTATTGAATTAAAATCTAATGGTTTATGGTATACTTGGACAAATAATAGGGGGATATGATCTTGTATGGGAAAAGCTTGATAAAGCCTTTTGTAGTAAAAATTGGCTTTCTTTGCACTCGAGTCTCAGGTCTAAAGCCTTCCTCTTTCTACTTTTGACCATGCTCCAATATTAGTTGATACATACAAAACTCACATATACAAGAAGTATGTTTTTTAGTTTCAAAACATGTGGTTTGCTCATGATCAATGCATTAATGTTGTCAAGCAAGCTTGGAACAAACAAGTTGTTGGCTCTAATTCATTTCAGTTGGTGGGGAAGTTGAATGAAACAGAAAAGCAATTAATGTGCTGGGATAAATAGTGTTTTGGTAAACTAAAAACTAAAATTAATGTTTTGGAAAAAAAAATCAGAGAGGAAGTGCGAAAACAACCTTAGGAAATAATCAAACTTTAGAGAGGGATTAAAAAGCAAATTGAATTCTTCATGCATTGTCAAGAAATCTAACTAGTTTAGAAAGCTAGACAATTGTGTATCCTTAAAAGAGATAGATGTACAAGATATTTTCATGCTATTATTAATAAAAGAGGAACTAAAACTAGGATTGGCAAAATCAAAGATACTAATGGAATTTGACAACATGATCATAGAGTTCTTAGCAAACTGGCTATATCTCATTTTCAAAAATTGTTTTCAATGCCACAAACTTCAAATTTGGATCTTAACTTTCAAGAGTTTGATGTTCCTAAGCTTAATGGAAACTATCTCAATATTTTGGCATAGCCCTTCACTGAAACAGAATTCAAAGAAGGAGTCTTTAAAATACATGCAAATAAGGCCCCAAGACGTGATGGATTTAATGTAAGACTTTTTCAGCAATTTTAGTTTATTATTGGGAAGGATGTTTAGAACATGACTTTGTATTTTGTGAATAGAGGACATTTGCTTAGAGTACTTGATCAAACTTTAATCTGCTTAATTCTAAAAGTGTGCAACAACTATTAGTTACAATGTCATTATCAATGGAGTTTATATGTGTTTTGCTTTTGTGTTTAAATGTGTTTTCTTGTCTATTGCTCAAAGTTAAACATCATCATCATATACAATGAGTTAAAGCTAATAGACATGCCCCTCCTATGATTCATCTCTTTTATGCTGATAATTTATTATTGTTTTTCATAGTAACCCTTGAATCCTGTCTGCATATCACTTAAGTGTTGGAGGAGTTTGATTATATGTTTAGCTTAAAATTTATAAAAACAAGACAACGATCAAAGTTTGGTGAGTATCTTGGTACTTACATTGATGGCTCAAAAGATAAGTAGTTATTAGCAACGAGGTAGTGGAAAAGTTGAATAAAAACTCCAAGGATGAAAAGCTTAACTGTTTTCCTTATGTCATGGGCCAGTAGCTTTCTAGATGAAATCATGCAATGCATCACCAACTCTTAGCTGACATGCCAACCTTCTAATAAATTTGAGCCACACTAGATACATAAATGGGGCATTAAGGGTTTTGTCACCCATACACATCTACAAGAAAACATGAGCATATAGTATAAGCATTAGCGCATACTAAGTCTCAAAGAACATGCCACACAAGAAGCCTCCAGTGCATATTGAGAAGGGACTTTTTTAAAAATAAGGAGAAGGATAACTCCATTTTATTAATATATACCTCATTACATAGTTTTGAGTGTGTGAGAGGAGTATCTATGCTCCACACTTTGATTTCTAACCCAAGCCACAGTGTCCACCCCATGTCACCAGACACGCCCCCTTTAAAGAGCATTCTAAGCCAAAGTCCAAATGACAAGAGTAAACATATTTTTTTTAATTGATATAAGGATTTTTCTCCTAGTTCAGAAGGGTTCTAATATGCCATCTTATATAGACATAAATATAAAAATACAAGAATCGCAACCACACACTTTACTACTTATACTGGATAAATGATTAATGCTAAGAAAAACACAAATACCCCAAAAACAAGAAAAATTTGGAAAAATAATCCACAAGTGCATTTGCTCCCAAATTCACACCATAAAGCCTTATCTTCATGCTTGATTTTTATGCTAAGTTTTGTAAAAAATTGAACATGTTTGCCTACTAAATTGGTTGACAGGGTTGACTTATAACATTCTCCCCTACTTCAAATATCAATGCCCTCATTGACGCTTCAATTTGACATAGCTTCCATAAGGTTTCTGCTTTTGAGCACTAGCTTCTCGAATCTGCATGTGGGTCTTTAGTCTGCTCCACCCAAACTACCTCCTTGACTGCTTTGCTTTTTTTCTTTAAGTTAATATCATTCGAGAGGTTTTAATGAATGACACCTTCAACCTAACATAGCTTTTAGGATCATTATCAATAGGTACTTCTCAGCTCCTTCTTTAACTTCCACTTGGCTTTGTTTTCTTGAACTCGCACCATTGCACATTTGTTTCCCCTACAACTTTAGGTAACTTTAGTGTCTTAGGTTTTGCTGCCACCATAAACTTTATGTTCAACCTCTATGACTCAACTTTATTATCCCAACACAAACTCATGTGTCACTATCTCCACAGCTCTCTCAGCTTTATTACCTCTGCAACTCCACTTGTCCCACTGCCTTTATAGCATTTGGTTGTTACCTCTGTAACCTATGCTTGCCTCACTACTTCTATAGCTTGTATGCACACTATCCCCATAAAACTCTAGATTTTTATCGCTACCTCTATAGCTTAAGTGTGTGCTACCTCCATAGTTTGTACGTTTGCTTGGTATTTTAGATGTCTACTGATAGAGAACCCCACATCCAATGTCATAAACCACTAATGTGAGAGATGCAAGTTTTATATCTTGTTCACGTGCAAGTCATATACCTTGCTCTCATGTTGGGTTCAATCAATCCACTATACTTCCATTGCGTAATTTCCACACTCGATCAGATGCTCTTGATCCTTTCTAAATTGACACCTTTATGGTATCTTAACCATCATAATCTTTTTGGAGTTGATGCTATCTAGCATCATGGTCCTTAAGACCCCTTTTACGTTTGTATGCTCAAGTGTTATCTTTTCGAAGTTGATACTGGCTTGTCTTATGACTTTCATAGCCAATGGCTAATATCATTACCCTTATAGTAAATTTTTCGATGATTAGTGCCCTCTCTCTTGGCATTTCTCGAGTGACATCCTTTTGAAGACTCCTTCTTTAAGTGCATCCTCATGATGGCTCCCCCACATCAATAGCTTTGATAAGGATTGAACATCAAGCATCTTTCACTCTAGCTTGAGTTTCACTTTGCCTATGCATGAGTAATTGTGAATCTCATGGTCATTGGCACAAAGTTTGTCTTGTGACTATGTAGTGCTAGTCTGCTACACCTTAAAGTCATAGTAGCTAGTCCTTTAAGTGACTATGTAGCTTTAGCTCACTAAGTGAGTATCATTGTCACTTGTCATGCAACTATAATGTGCTAGCTCTTTTAGCATCTCGTTTCAAATATGGTGGATAGCATTATAGCTTGCTTATTACATTGCCACTTGTCCCATCTAGGTTTACTTCTCTAAGTAAAATTCATGCCTTCTGACATGATTTTGGACTTTTTGAATAAAATTTGTCTATTTAACACATCACAAGAGATGTGCCATCTTGTATGATATATCAACTTTCTGTTGTGGCCACACTTCATTGGGCTTCTCTGGTAGCTTCATCTCACTAGATAAGCTGTCAATTCACTCACCATCTCAGTGGTTTGTATTCTCTCAAATGCTTACTATGAATGAGTGCATAATTAATGTCCCGTGCTATGTAGCAAGTCCACCATGCACATGCTTACACTCGATGCACCATTAATATTTCCTTTAATGCAAAATCTTGCACACTAGTCCTCAAATTGCTCTAACTCTTGCACCTCTCTCCGTCAAATCCTTAGCAGCATCTATTCATTATTTCAACAAGTGTCTACTTCACTCACAAGCTCCATATGCTATCATCAAGATGAATCGACCCTAATCATAGCCCATTAGATTTGCTCTCTCTAGCACAACCAAGCTATAATACCAACTGTCATGGGCCGATAGCTCTTTAGCCAAAATCGTGGAACGCATGCCACTAACTCTTAGCTGACATACCAGCCTTTCAATAAATTCGAGCCATACATGGATAGATAAATGGGGCATTTAGGATTCTGTCACCCATACAATCAAAATTCCATGCCCAGCATGTCCACAATCAAACATGAGCATGTAGTTGAAGCATTAGCGTATACTGAGTCTCAAAGAATGTGCCATACAAGAAGCCTCTAGTACATATCAAGAAGGGACTTTTTTAAAAATAAGGGGAGAGACAACTCTATTTTATTAATATATGCCTCATTACATAGTTTTGAATAGTAGGGGGAGACTTTATGCTTCATACTCTGATCCCTCGCTTAAGCCACAGTGCCCACTCTAGGTTACTGGACGCACTTCACTTAAAGAGCATTCTAAGTTGAAGCCCAAATGGTAAAAGTAAATATACTTTTTTTAATTTGATATAAGGACTTTTCTCTTAGCTCAAAAAAGGTTCTAATGCACCATTTCATATGGATGTGAAAATAAAAATGCATGGATTGCATTTACATACTTTTCTACTCGTACTGGATAAATAATTGATATTAAAAAGATACAAATACTCCCAAAATAGGAAAATTAAAAGAAATAATCCACAAATGCATTTGTTCCCAAATTGACACCACAAAGCCTCCTCTTCATGCCTAATTTTTATGCAAGTTTCATCCAAAACCAAGCATGTTTGCCTATCAAGTTGGTTCACAAGATTGACTTATGACACATAGGTTGGAAAATTTACTTCATGCAAATAAGCGCATTAAATTATACCTATGTATCACATGGCAACAATGAGTTTTTCCAGAAAACATATTGAACTAATGGAAACATGTATAAGGAACTTTTGGAGGGTTCAGTTTGACGCTTAGAGGAAGATTCAGTTATTAGCTTGGAACAAATTGGCTATTCCAACTTTAATGAGGTCTATGACTTATAAAGCTTGATTGTTTAAATCAGGCTATGATGGCTAAATAGATTTGGAGAATTGTTTCTCATCCACATAAGCTTTTGAATAAAATTATGATTCAAAAATGTGGAAAAGACTATTTGGAGAACTTTACAGATAAACATTATAATGCACGTTGGAGATGGCAAAATATTTAGAAGAATGCTTTTCTTATGGCTGATAGATTATTTTGGCAAGTTAGCTTAGAAGACAAGATACCTCTTAGATCAAAATTTGGGTGGAAATCTATAGGCCAAATTCCACACATTGCAAAAAAAAAAAAAAAATGCTAGTTAGTGGCAAATGTTTTTGTGGCGGTTTACCGTAAATGCCATAAACAAGTGTATATAGCGCCAGTTGACCAAATGCCAGCAAAAGAAGTGCTAAAATCCAAACAAATGTTTTTCTTGTGACTTTCCTAGTGGTTAGGAACCACCAAAAAGATAAAACTTAATTGTGCATTTTGGCAAACAATGCTTTAGTCATTAAGAAAAACACTTGTATAAGTTGAATACAGTGGAAGATCTAAGATTAGAGGATGCAATAGAGTGGAACCAATATAAGTTTGCTGCAATTTATGATTCACGTACTTGTATCTCAATTGGCAAAACCCCAGTATCTCATTATGGGGCCTTAGACTGGTTAGCCTGGATAGGATCTACTTAAGGCATTTATTTTGTCAAGGTTGGCCACCAGATAATTACAAAAAAGTCATACCAATATTTTGCAAAATGGTCACTTTCCCTAGAATGCTCTTTGGAAGTTACCATTGCCTCAAAGGGTAATTGTTATCTTACGGAGCCTTTGTCAAAATAGTCTACTTGTTAGAACTCTACTTAAAGCAAGGAATATTCAAGTTCTATATTCCTGTCCCTTTTGTGTTGACCATGAGGAGTCTGTAAGTCACTTGTTTTTGCAATGCTCTTTTTCAAAAGCCATCTAGTTTGGATCTGATTTGTGCATTAGAACTGAAGTTATTTACCCACAAGATGTTTCAGGATGGATTAGTTATTGCTAAGATTTGGTATCACACATTCTCATGTTATTAAGGATCTAATTACTCCAATTGCTATTATCTTGATCAAGTTATTTTTCACAATATCAAGGCTAATTCTCTGGAGGTTTTGAGGTTGATTAAGCAATGGTAGAAGGATTAAAGCAATAGCATTGTGATCTACAGTGTATCTAGAAGAATATTTGTTTTGATATTAGTTTTCTATTGAAGCATTATGCAGAGTTGCAGTGGATCCATCCTTCAATTAGTCCTATCTCCAATTGTAAGGTTTTTAACTTCTATAAAGGTTTAGATTGCCCATGTAAAGATAGGTGATATCCTTTCCCCTTATGATATACTTTCTCTTTCCAGTCTAAAATAATAATAATAAAAAATCATACATCCAAGCTTCCCTTTTAATATTTTTATGCATTATATAAATATATAAAAGGAAAAAAGTTAAAATCAAATTCCCATTAATTATATATTAAAAAAATAACTGTCGTACAATTTTTGTACATGGCCCGAGCTTATTACTAATTAAATAGCTTCACAAAATAAACTTAAAAATAAAAGTTTTGGAAAACAAACAATTTAAAAAAAGTTGTTTGGAAATTTTAGCGTACACCATTGTTTCAGATTTGTTTCACTCTTCCACTTACTACTTCCTCTAAAAATTTCATTTTTCTTTTCCTTCAAGCAACAAATAGGTTTACCCAACTTGTTATGAGCTCTATAAATTTATGATGGCGTTTGGCCCTTTTTGGCTCCATTGTTGCCTAAATGCATCTTGTTTTTATTTCATTGATTTAATTATTATTTTTCATGTATGATTTTTGTACTACCAATCTATTTATCCAATTGACTTAATTATTCCTTCACGAATACTTTTTCAAGTACTCAATAATTTCATATAAATAATTTCATAATTATCCACTATAACCATTGAAATAGAAACAATTTCATTTTAGGTATGTGATCCAAAAAAATAACTCAGCACCATTGAAATAGATAATTTTAGGAATGCTTGCTAAAGTTTATAATCAACATTTTCTATTCATCCCTACATAAAATAGTATCATCTTTTTAAACTCTTGGTCACATATCCACAAACATATTATAATTCCAAAAAAATGAAATATGCAATTTATGATATTTTGAAATAGCAAAGTTAAGAATATACTGCCCAATAAAAATATTATGGTTCATGCAATCTAATTTGGATATCTAAAATCTCAATTTTTTAACTTCCAGTATGGGTAAAACGTATTTCTCATAAGAATTTCTTATCTTTTTGCAGACACTTAATTTTGTCTGGATTTAACATGTTTTGTAATCAGTTCACACCATACTTTCAAGACAAAAAATGATTAATTTTTATTTCCTTTTATTATTTTATTAAGAGTAAAAATTATAAAAATATCACTCATGGAATAGCTTTTTATTTTTTTAAGTTAGAAGGAATATAAAGATACTAAGAAAAAAACTATTAAGTAAGTTTAGTGTACTTTATACAAGGAAAATACATAAGAAAAAACAACAAAAAAAAAACAAAAATTTCAATTGAGAACTCAATCTGCAATTGCAAGCTTCCATCGTCATCTGCTCCTTTCATAAGCTAAGAAAATTTCCTAGAGTAAACTTCCTTGTGCAACTCATCCTTTCCCAAAATGAGAGAGTAACCTAGAATTCAATAGTAATTGATGAATAACTTGTTAACTAGAAGAAACAATTTACAACCAAAAGAAATCAAGTAAAAAAAATCACAGAAGTACAAATTTTTCCTAAGTAAATGGAATGCTCTCACATGAGAAAAGGGGAGGAGGGGAACAAGTAGAAGAACTCATTTTTGTTTTTTCTCAAAGTAATAAAGAGATCAATAGCAAAGAACCCTTATCTTTAAATCTCATAGCTCAAATCTATTGGTATATCTCTTTCATCTTTCCTCATCCTTATACATGTACATAGCATTTTTTTTCTTTTTGTTATTATTTTTATTTTTAGTTTTTTATTTACATGATTGTATTTTAGAAAGAGTAGAAATAGTCAAAATTAAGAATGACCATGTTAATTAAGAAGGATCTGCAAAAAAAAAAAAATATATGATTACTATAAAGAGGAAAACCAAACCGATGATAGGAAAAGACAGATTTGGGAAGAGGAAGTGAAACTTAAGAAATCAAACCTTTAGTTTCAACTTCAAAGTAGAAAGTGCTGAATACTAATTTTTGAAATGTGGAAATGCACTTCCCTTTGTCCTGTATTTAGGCTTTATGATTCTTAACATTTCAATTGTTGAGTTGTAAAAAGAAAAAAGAGGAAGCAGTTGTTAAGTTGTGAGAAGAAAATGAAAAAGAAAGAAGAAGATGGTAAACCATAGAGGCATTTGCCTCTGTTTGCTAAAGAGGCCAAGATTGGCCTTAGTTATATTATTGTTGTTGTTGTTGTTGCTGTTGTTATTACTATTAGCCTAGGTTATCCTAGCCGAATATATTTTCCCTGGTTTTAATGATGAAAAATAATTTTAGTTCATAAACAAGTGTTATATCTAACTATATGTTTTAGTGTTTGTTATGTATTTTACAGATTCAAAGATTCAAAGTTCGTGATTCAAGAAATCCAACTTTAGATGTAGGATTTTAATTTTTTTTATAGGATCTTTTGTAAATGAAATCTAAGCAATTTGATCTTTAAATATTTTTAACAAATATTTTGAGGAAGAATAAATC
>JANHAO010013970.1:0-15617 GCA_026873985.1 Saraca asoca | reverse complement strand
TCTTCTAATGATGCCAATTGACACCACACCATAAATATACAATAACACAGCTGAAAGTAAGTCATTTTGGACCTTAAAAAGCTTAATGAGAGGACAATTAAATGAGTAAAATATTTTGTTATCACCAACTGTTGGCACTTACCAAACTATTAGATCATAGGTAGTTGATGGGTTCCCAGATCCAATGGTGGCATCGCGTGCCTTATAAACTAAAAGGACCTTTCTCTCCCTCTCATTTGTCATTTGAAACTTAAAGCTCTTGAACCCTTTCTGCTTATTTTCTCTGCTAGCTATTGTAACTACTTTTTGTTATCCACTACCACTGATGTCGTTTCGATTCCTTGGTTATTGGTCAAGTCCTGCTCTCTGAAAAGCATCTTCACACGTAGTTTCAAACTTTCTGTTTCAGTCAACCACGATGAGTCTTTCTTTATTTTGTAATTTCTAGATTTCTTTGTTCTATGGTCTATGTGGGGCTTGTTTGCCATCGTTTGAGGGATGAGAATGCTGGCTGAAGTGGATTACCTGTGTATTTTTCTTTTTCTACCTGGTTCAATTCATTCGATTAATTATGTTAGTAGACTCTAGGTTTTCTATTTATTATTTTGAGTCTTGAGTTTGTTATTCGGATTTTGTGGTTCAATTGTTGAGTTCTCTTTGTATGCTAGAGTCCAGGTTGTAGATGGGTGACTTAGGGTGTGCATGGCCTACCACATAGGAAGCTATTAGCCTTAGCTTTTGGTAAGGTTTACTTGTAGCGACCTGATCGGTCTTTTCTTTATGTAGATGAGCGTAGGTCATAGACGCCACCATCACCAAATTAGGAACAAAGGTGACAAACCCGGCTCCCCATCCTAGAGCATAGAGTTGGTGTAGCATCTCGATGAAGTAACCTCGAGGAGTGGTGAGGTCATTAAGGACTTTACTGCTTGTCCAAACCCTGTTAGGTTGCTCAGGACCACGACCTTCCAATCATCATGTGTTTGGTTTACATGTTTCATCTGTCCATTTCTGTGAGCTCCAGACCACAGTTTGGACATATCAGCTTCCCAAGGGATGCAGCCTTATGGTGCCTTCTCCAGATGACTACACTCCCTATCCACCTTGGGGGTTTATTGCTATTAGCTTCCCGCAGCTTATTACGGGACTTAGGTTTCTGATGCACCTTTTTATTGTTAACTTTTTGAATAAAGTGAAATTTAGCCCGACTTAGCTTACTTCAAATTCTTATACCTAGTTCATCTCTTTGGCACTAATTTACTTGGGCAACAATCTTCCACCGCCATCGGCTGAGGTCCTATGTTACTTGTATAGCCTTAGGTGTGCGAGCATGTCGGATGGGCTCTATTACCTCTTAACTCGGCCAACGATGCATAAGAAGATCCTCCCACAGGGGACGCTAAGGGGAAGTTTAATGTAAGGCATTATAAAACCTGTTAGTTTTATATGTCATGCCCTTCCCTGCGTGATTTCAAAAACTTTAGATTTGTCCTTACTCCTGGTGAGTGAACTAAGGATGTGTGAGTTTAATGATTTGTTCACATTTGCTTCTAATTCTAACTTTTGTCTCATTTCACAGACAGGGCTGACAAGATACCAACTCTTCGAGCTGAGGAGATAGGAGTGCTAGATCAGTTCGTTGCCTTGAATGATCTCTAAAATGACTTCCGTTTTGATAAGGACCTCCTTTGCTTCCACAAGCTCGCTCCGACCAAAGGCATTGAGCTCACCAGAGAGATAGGAATTCATCGAGTGACAGAGGTCAGTCCAGCCAATTTTGAGGACTACAATAAGAAAATGGAACTTATTCTCAAGACGCTACAGTCTGACGATGAAGAGACCTTATTGGCTTCCGATGCCATTATAGCTTCTGTTGTCGAAAGCCAACCCTTGACTTCGACAATAGCTCTTTCGTAAGGGCTAGTTCTAACTCCTCAGCCCGAGGTGGTAGCTGCAATCAAGGTCACCACCCCTTCTGAGCCCTTTGCTAAAAGATGAAAGATAGACAAGGGGAAGAAGAAGGTCATTGCTTGTAAGCAAGCTGTGCCAAAGGCCAAAGTCATAGAGCCACCTGCCGAACCTAGCTCCAAGACGGAGGAGTATGTTGACATCCTCATGGACAACATTAACAAAATCTTAGGAGCTCGTAATAGGATTCAAGTGTTGGAGTCTGAGGAGTTCTCCCTTGGGAGATTGGTGGACTATGCAGCTCGTCATGGCTTAGTGGTAAGTTAGGTCTTTTTATTCTGGTTCTCTTACTTACTTCGTAATCTGACTTGGCTATCTAACTTTTCAAAACTTACTAACAATGATGAAAATGGATGAGGCACTTTATTCCCATGATAAGGAGAAGGAGAGCCTCATGGATAAGCTAGTTATTGCCTCCACTAAGGTGCTAGAATTGAAGGAGAAGGTCTAGGAAGTTAAGGTTACCCTATCCTGCATAGTAGCGGATCGCGAGGTCATCGCGATAAATCTCGACCTAACAACTAATGATCTGGCCAAAGTGAAGATTGATTTAGACTTATCCGTCCATCAGGTCAAATGAGCAGTGAGACTAGTTGAGGTCATGGAACGACAAGCTGGGTCAATAGAATAATGAGCCAAGGAGGTGGAGCAGTGAGCTGAGGTTGCTGAGAAGAAGTTAAAGGCGGTCAAGAGGGAAGTTACTCTCATGAAGTAGGAGGTCACTAAAGTCAAGGTCGGGACTACCTTGCTAATAAAAAAGCAGAGTCTAAGACTTGCACCGCCTTCTTTTACACCCTATGGGAGTGACATTCGGAATTAGATTTCTTTTTTTTTTTCAGCCAGCAAGCTCTTGAGGCTATTGAATGCTTCAAGAAGAGGGTGGCTAGGACTAGCTCTTCCAAGAAGTGAGCGAGCTCTATTGTTGAAGTCTCTCCTGCTAAAGGCACTACCCAAAGGGAGAGTGATTTTCAGGTCACTAAAGTTGTTGATGCCCTGGTGATGAGTGTCCCTAACACTCCTCCTCCTAGTCCTTAACCTCAAGAAGGCCAGACTCCTGAAACTCCAGCTTCTTAGGCCATGGGCTTTGTAATTTTGTATTCTTTTGAACTTTATAATGAATTTTTAAACTTTGTATGAATTAATTCTATTGAAGGACTAAATGAATTCTTATTTGCTTCTACTTAATTTTCATGCTCGAATACACAAGACTTGATAAACTTGTATAGGGATAAGTACGCGGTGAACTGCTTTAACTGATACGCCTCATATAATACACCACTTCTTGCATAGGATTTTATTGAGACTTTTATTCTATATACATAAAAATTCAAAGACTTACATGAATGTTTACACTTACTAAGTAACTTTTACAAATATTAGGGGGCTTTATTGATAATATTGGTGAAGATGCTCAGCATTCTAGGCTCGAGTAAACTCTATCCCTTCTATATCTGCCAAATAATAAGCCCCCTTGCTAATAACTTTCTTAATAAGGTATGGGCCCTCCCAGTTTGGCCTTAAGGTCACTTTGCTAGCTTTGCATGCTCCTAGCAGGACAAGATGTAGAATGAGATCACTAGGCTTATAGCTCTAAGCTCGCACCTTTCGATTGTAGTACCTCACAACTTACTATTGGTAGGTTGTGATCTTAAGGCAAGCTCTCTCCCTCATCTCTTCTGTAAGATCTAGATTTATGGCGAGCAGTTGATCGTTGTCTTCTAGATTAAAGGTAATTTTTCACTGAGATGCTATTTTAAGTTCTGCAAGGATCATCGCTTCCCTCCAATATACCATCAAGAAGGGGGTTTCTTTTGTGGCATTGCACATTATGGTTCTGTAAGCCCACAATACCTTCATCAGTTCATCCACCCATGCTCCCTTCTTAGCCTCTAACTTTGCCTTCAAGATTCATTTGGTAATCTTATTAACGGCTTTGACTTGCCCATTGGCCTGCGGATGATCTATGGTTGAGAAGTTTTTTGTGATTTTGAGGTCCTTGCAGAACCTGATGAACTGCTCGCTATTAAATTGGGTCCCATTATCAGTTACAATCTATTGAGGGACTCTAAATTTGCAAATAATGTTGCTCTACATGAATCTTTAGATCTTTGTAGATGTGATCTCAGCAAGCTCTTTCACCTCTACCCACTTAGTAAAGTAATCCACAGCTATTATTGCGTGCTTGCAATTACTATGAGTTGTTAGGAGTGGTTCAATTAGGTCCATGCCCTAGATTGTGAAGGGCCATGAACTAACCATCTGCCATAGGTAGGCTGGCAGAGCTCACGGGATCTTCGTAAACCTTTGACATTTATCACATTTCCTAACAAGGTCGACAGTGTCTTGCTTCATTGTGGACTAGTAAAACCCTTGTTGGAGAGCTTTTTGAGCTAAAGATAGCCCCCCCCAATGTGGTTTCCATAATGGCCTGCATGGATTTCCGCTAGATCGGTGTCACAGTCATTGTCATCAATACAATACATCATCATAGATGCAAAATCTAATTGCCTGAGCTTGTAATCGTCACACCTCCAGCCTGCCCTCCAGTATCTTGCCATCTTATAGATAATCCAAGATCGGATTCATCCAAGAGCTTAGTGCTTTAGCAATTATCATTACGACATCCTTCTACTCAATGCTCGGGGATGAAAGGACTTCAACTGGGAGTGCCCCCAAGAAGTCAACATCTTCAGTCATAGCTAGGCGAGCTAAGGCATAAGTGTGTGTGTTTTGAGCTCACGATATTTGGTTGACTACATATTGTTAGAAGGAACTTAGTGATTCTTGGACTTTTTGGAGATAACTGGCCATCTTCGACCCTTAGGTCTGGTATCACCCCTCATATGATAGACAACGAGCTGTAAACCACTGAAGATTTTTAGCCTTTCAGCTCGTACTTCCTTGGCCAATCGTAACCTGGCTAGCAGTGCTTCGTACTTGACCTCATTATTGGTAGCTTGGAAACCAAACCTTAAAGCGTAGAGAATCTTATGTCCCTTTGGGCTAATGAGGAGCACCCTTACTTCAGCCTTTTGATTGCTTGATGACCTATCTATGTATCATTCCAACCATGGAGCTTTTAGAGTTTCTACCTCCTCTTCCATGGGCCTCATGAATTCTGCAATGAAGTCAACCAAAGCCTGCCCTTTGATCACTGGTCTAGGCTTGTATTTAATATCGAACTGGGTAAACTTGATTACCCATTTGAGCAATCGACTTGAAGCATCTGTCTTCTGTAAGACTTGTCTAAGCGAGAATCGTGTAAGAATAGTTATGCTGTGGGCTTGAAAGTAGGGTCGCAGCTTCCTTGATGCAATGACCAGGCAGTAAGCGAGCTTTTCCATAGGTGAGTACCTTATCTTAGTATCTAATAGTCTTTTGCTCACATAATAGATAGGGAACTGAGCTCCTCCCTCTTCTCGCATTAGGGCTGTGTTAAGAGCGTGTTAGGACATTCCCAAGTATATGACCAGCTTCTTGCCCTCCTTTGGCTTAGACAAGAATGGAGCTCGTTCAGGATACTATTTAAGTTCTTGGAAGGCGACCTCATATTCTTATGTCCATTCAAACTTCTTTACCTTCTTTAGAATATCAAAGAAACGAATGCATTTATCTGTTACCTTTGAGATGAATCTACTGAGCACCATAACTTGGCCATTCAAGCTTTGCACATCTTTGGCTCTAGTGGGGGATCACATGTTGAGAAGAGCTTTAATTTTTTCTAGATTTGCTTCACTCCCCTTATTTTTCAACATGAAGCCGGGAAACTTTCCTGAAGCAACTCTGAATGTGCACTTATGTAGGTTCGATTTCATCTGGTACCTCCTTAGGATCTGGAACATTTCGTTCAGATCACGGACATGGTTGGCAAACTATCTAGACTTCACCAATATGTCATCCACGTACACCTCCATTATTTTATTGATTTGATCTTGAAACATCATATTCACCAATCGCTGGTAAGTCACCCCTCCATTTTTAAGCCCGAAAGGCATTACCTTATAGTAATATAGCCCACGACCAGTGATGAATGAGATGTGCCCTTCATCTTGTGTGGCCATTAGGATCTGATTATATCCAGAGTAGGCATCCATGAAGCAAAGGAGTTCATGTCCTACTATTGTGTCTACAAGCTGGTCGATCCTGGGCAAAGGGAAGCTATTTTTTGGGCATGCTTTGTTCAGGCCAGTAAAGTCAATGCACGTCCTCTACTTTCCATTTCTCTTTTTCATGAGGATGGGGTTGGCCACCTAAGTGGGGTAATGGGCTTCTTGGATAAACTTATTTGCCAGTAGCTTATCCACCTCTTCCTTTAGCGCAGCATCGCACTCAACAGTCATAGGTCTTCTCTTCTAACAAATTGGTTTGTGTCGGGGGTCGATATTGAGCCTATGTGACATAACCCCGAAGTTAATGCCCACTATGTCTTCATGATTCTAGGGAAAAACATCTAGATTGGCCTTGAGAAACTCGGCTAACTGTGCTTTCACGTCAAGTGGCAAGCTCTTCCCTAACTTAAGGCATCTTTCTGCATCCACTTCACCGATCTTTACCTCTTCAAGCTCTTTAACGGGACCAATAGCTTATTCGATATCCATCTCTCGAGGGTCGAGGTTGTGGTTGACCCCCTTGGTGCTTATGGCTCGGGGCTTTCCTCTAGATACCACATGTACCTTTTTTCCTTGTGCCCCGAGCTTGACTGCATCCTCGTAACAGTGCCGAGCTATTTGCTGCTCTTCCTACACACATCTGACCCTATTTGGGTCAAGAATTTAATGGTGAGTGTCTTAGTAGACGTGACCATATCAAAGTCATTCATAGCAGGTCGCCCGAACACCATATTGTAAGTCAAGGGGCAGTTTATAATCAAGAAATCCGCCATAATACTTGCTTGATGGTCCAAGTCTCTTAGAGTGAGTGAGAGTCTAATATGTCCCACCAGCACAATTCTATCTCTCGTGAAGCTGTAGAGGGGTTCGGGGAAAGGATTTAACTGGCTTGTGCTCATGCCCATCTAGTCAAAACATCCTTTGTACATTACGTTGACGAAGCTACTAATATCAACCATTATCCTCCTCACATCAACGTTGCCAATTTTGGCTTAGATGACTATCATATCATTGTGAGGAGTGTGAATCCCTTGTGCATCTTGTTAGTAAACGTGATGCTATCCTAGGCTACTTTAGCTTTCTTTGCAAGTCTTTCACATTCCACATGACTTGTAAGTAAGACATAGCCTGCTGCTCGCACATAGTGGATAGCAATTGCGTGACCTATTTGAGCTGCCAGCGATGTGAGGTCTATCATGAATAGTAAATATGGTCCTCATTGAAGGCATTTCCTTGCACTCTAGAGTCTACTGCTGTTAATGTTGAGCTAGTTGCTGAGGATGCGGGGGTCATTGTCCTGAGGGTCTCACCACGTAATCCCTCAAGTGACCTCTCTTAATGAGGCCCTTGATGGCGTCTTTTAGCACCCAATAGTTTGAGGTGTTGTGCCCAACTTTATTGTAATAGGCACAAAACTTATTTTGATCACTCTGCTTAGGGGGAGCTTTTAGAGGTCTGGGTCCCTCGAAGTTTTCATTGTCCTTCTCGATTGTGAAAATCCTGTCAGGAGTATCTGACAAGACAATATAATTGTCATAGCAACCTTGGCGCTACGACCGCCCATTTCTGGCCTTTTTCATGACTTAACCTCCAGAGCTATCCTTCTAGCTCTCTTCACTGTTCTCGCTGCCAGCTTTCTTCTTACCTTGGTTGGAGCCATTCGCCTCTTCCTTTCGATTGGGTTTCTTTGGGCTAAAGGTTTACTCCCATTTAATTTCTTTGGTAGCACGTTTGTAGAACTCACCCAAACTCTTCACTAGAGACTTATATATGTCCTTATACAGCTTTTCATCCTTGCAAAGCCCAACTGAGATTGCTGTGAGAACACTCTTGTCCGAGGGGTTATCCACGTTGCTGATCTTACGTCAGAATTAGGTAATGTAGTCTTTAAGTGATTTGTCTTTCTGTGGAAAGACTGTCATTAGGTGGAAAGATAGGGTGAGTTATTTCTTCAGTGCCTTGTACTAGTTGAGGAATCTTGCTTGGCATTCATCCCAACTATCAATGTTGTGAGCTGGGAGACTCCTGAACCACATTCGTGGTATCTCTTTGAGAGTGGTAGGAAAGACTCGACACTTTACCAATGAGCTAGAGGTCTGGGGGTCCATTTAGACATTGAATGCGTCTAAGTGGCTGTATAGGTCGTTATCCTCATTATACAGCAGGATATTTGGGACTTTGAATCTATGAGGAAGGGGTTTTGTTTTAATTTCTTTAGTGAATGGTGTTCTTTCCTCGTAGGAATCTTGACTACTTTGGGCCACAGGTCTTTTTTCTAGCTGCTTCACCCTCTAAAGTAGCTCTTTAATCATTGGGCCCTGAGTTTCAAACCAATGACTGGTGGTCTATTGACTCCTATCATCTCACTAATTGCAAGAATGGTGATCTAAGGTTTTACACCTTTAACTGTGTTTGTGGCCAGGTGAGTAGTGGTCTAACCTACGACTATGGTTAGTCTTATTAGAGCTTTCTTGTTGATGTGAGCTCTCATGCCAATGATCATCTCTTTCATTTTGCAAACTCTATGGATCTCTGACCTGAGTCATAAGTTAGACGAGTGAATGGAACCAGCTCACTGACGTTTGACTCTTACGGGCTCTTCATGATGAGCTTTGGCTGCTGGGGTCCTCCTTCCGATGCAGTGACTCCAACTTGTCTTTGCGGCCCCTAGGCTTTTGGTTGGGCTAATGCTCTAACCATGTCTGCTAGCTCCCTCATAATATTTTCCAAGAGCTTCTTGGTACTCGTACCAAGTTTGGGCTCTGTTAACCTCAAAAGTGATAGGTTGATGTGGAGTGGGAGGTGCCATGCCAATAATAGCACCTATTGTGGGGGCAGCAGAGTCCCGTGGTGGCTGTGCTTGACCTTCAAACTAGCTAGCAGTGGCTTTTGTGCTTCTGGTGGCTTTTCTTCTTGCCATTATAGTCAAAATAGTGTGTCAAAGATGAAGAGAATGTAGTGGAGGCCCTCCTTCTAGTGCCAAAATGTTAACGGCAAAATCTGATCAATAGGTATAAGTCCGATATCACCCTAAACTGCAAGCTGAAAATGCAAGTTAATGGAAAAGAAAGAGGAAAGAGAAGAGAAAGAATAGCAAACACCAGAAGCTTTTAATGTGATTTAGTTAAAGCCAGTTCGACCCTTACATCCACGGTAGATTGTATTAGTTCTGTGTAATGGTTTTTTCATATAACTTAACAAAAATACAATATTAGTGCTCTCTCACTGTGTTAGCGTTCTTCCACTATTATGGCAGAGTGTCTATATGCAGTTTTTCACTATCCTTATTTTTACAGTGGTCTTCCCCCTTATTTATAGAAAAGGGGAGGGTTACAAGTGTAATTTGGCAAGTAACAAAATGATTATCTTCACCGTATCAGATAATAAATGCTAGGCGTCAGATAATAAATGTTAGGCAAATCACTGTCAGACTGTTGGGGGCTAATGTATCAATTTTGGAGGCTGGCCTATCGGTTGGGAATATGTGCCCCCCAGTTGATGACTAGGCTTCCGTACTCATGCTCAGCTCGCTATCTTAGCATCCTGGACTCACATTAGGCAATTTACTAGCCAGAGGGATTGATCTCGTCATTGGATCTGTCTAGTGAGTCTGCTGAAAGGTGGTTTGGGTGCTATGTTCCATTCAGCAAGCTAGTGCCTTTCCTAGCGAGTCGGGTTCTCGCTTTGACCTCGACCTGTGCCCTAAGTTCACGGCTAGCAAGCTGATACCCTTGCTAAGCAACCTCAATTGTCAAGTGATTTGGGCCTCTTTTTTAGCTGGGCTCAGCTTCTTATTAGGCCTTGGTCAGTTTGTTTTGCATTGTCCGGAAAATACCTATAACAATTGTCATGTCCACCACATTCTTCTATGCATGGTTGTCATGCACCACCATAGATCTTGCGCATGTACTTCACGCATCATCTAGAACTAATTGCGTGTCTCTGGTGGTTGTTTGCCTAATGGATTTCACTAGACTTAGAGTTTCCAATGTTCAATAGTTGCAATAGCTACCTTATTATGGAAACATTCTTCTTTTATGTATTTTTCTGATTATTTTTTTACTAAAAAGTTAATTCATAATAACAAGGAAACTTCTAACAAATGAATTTTTTTGTGCTCTCTTATTTTTTCTTCATTTTTTTCTTTCACTAAAATTCAATTAACAATAACAATGAAAATTAAATAAACCTAAAAATCTATGGCAACTAAACTTTTTTTTCCTTTTTTTTTCTTTACAAAATCAAATAACTCAATAATAAAAAAATAAAACTAAACCTAAATTTTACATTGGCAGTTTAACCTCTTTGAGGTTGCTGGAAGCGGTATAACCCATAAGGTCTTAAAGCAAATGATATTGCTCTGATACTATGTTGAAAAAATAATTGGAGTTTATGTTGGAAAAAAGTAGAGAGAGTTTGGAGAGAACACAAACAATATAATTGAATAAAAAAGACCATTGAATTACATTAAAAAGCTTAACCCTATTTCTCAATTTATATAAAGCCTATAAAAGAGATAGAGTTCTAATAAAACTTAATAACTTATAGACTTATCTGAACTTATGACTTATCTCTAGTATTATAGTATAAATAAATTCTCTATTGACTTATTAGTCATATATTCTATCTCTATTTCCTAAAAATAAATATCCCTGGTTGTTGAATAATTGAGAAAATAAGATATCAATTATTCATGAATAAACCAACACATATTATGTCACATTCTTCTAGAGGAATGTAGTGATCTCATATATTGTAGACATGCCAATATCTGGACAGACATATGGGTAGATGTTGTGAAACATATGATTGGATTGACTCGTCATGAGAAACCATAAGGAATGTTATCATGTGTCAATGGACTTCTCATGTGAAAGGTGGTGTAAGAGATGCTTAGACTTGAGATCAACGCAGTATCTTATGTATGGAGTTATGTACTTTGATTTCATTCTAGGCTTGCACTCTTAAAGAGTATATACAAATAATTTTGGGTGCACTATAAGATACATAAAGATAGTGATTGATAAAAAAAACTTATTCTTTTTGAAAACAAGGAAAGACATTTAAAAGATATTTTAAAATTTGTGCTATGATAAAAATTATCGGCCTATATATTGATGATATATAAAAAAAAGTTTTATGTATAATCAATTATTGATATATAGAAGGAGTTTTATGTAAGAATGATTGTGAGATAACATATAATCAAATATATACCTTAGATTGGACATTCATATCACGGTTAACACTTGAACCATACCTTAAGTCTAATTTGAATATCAAGAGATGAAGGGATTAAATTACACACTAATACCTTATCATTAAAGGTTTTGATTTTCACAAAACTATTCTTGGCTTTTAGATAGTCATGATGCTTTGTTAGAAGCCAATTTTGATTTATGAATTTGTTTGATCAATTTAAGGAAATTGTGCTTGAATTAAAAAGAGTTTTTATTCAATTAAGTTTATAAAAGTTTGTAAGAAAATTCATCTTCAACATCCATGGAAACTTAATGGGCCACATATAATAGAATCTCTTTGATCCAAAGTCAAAAGAAAAATTAAAATGCAAAATGTTATAAATTCAAGAGTTGAATTAAGTGAACATCTTGAAACTTTGAAATGACTAATTAAGTATTATAATATGATTAGAAGTTTTAATTAATCAATGATTTAATAATTCTAATAGAAATTACAATCATTAAATAGTAGTAAATTTTCATTATTAATATTTAAATATTGTAGAACATTTACATTAACTCTGGAGGAGATCATGAGTAGAGGAATGGTTCCTCACTTAGAATGTTATTTTAATAAATTAAAACAGTTTAAGAATGATCATGAAAGATAGTTTATGAGTTTGGATTCATAGAAATGTGTTTAGGCTCGTTAGACATAAAAAAAGAGAGCATAAGGTCAAAGAATGTGGACTCCTTGGGCCAAAAAAGCCGTTGTACTAGTCGTGCAACCCATCCACTTAATGAGTGGACAACATAAGCATGGGAAAACCCTAACTTGTGCACCACTCATGTTTGCTCCTAACTCTTATTTATACTCCAATCTCTTTTATTTAAATGGGTGTGATGCCAACCCCAAAACATAAGTGTGTGAACGCATGTATAACACAAGTGTGTAGTGACAAACCCTAGCATATGTATTACAGGCCTAACTCTCTTGTGTGATCTCACTTCTCATTTCCTCTTTACATTCAAACACCAACCTTGCCCAAAGGAATTCGTTATTCCTTTGAGAACTAACACTTACAAAGCTGAGTGGTTGATTTTCCTATTCTACTTGTTATGTGAACTTGGTGGAGGCTTTAAATTAAATTAGTTTGTGTGGATCATCATTGATATTGGAGATCAAATCTAAAAGAGTTGACCAAAAACAATTTAGAAGACTTGATCATAAGGCTTCTTTATGGAATTACTTAGAGATCAAATTCAAATTTGAAAACTGATGATTTTGAGAACAACTCTTAGGAAGGTATAATTTAAATGATTACTTTAAAGTTCATTTGAATTATACATTGCTTTATGAATTAATTTGTAAACAACATGATTTAGGTTTGAGAAAAATTTTAGAATTCTATTGCGTATATTTAATGCTTTTGATTGGTATACCTGATGCCTAGATCTAATTTTCCCTATAGAAAATGCATTGGTCATGTACCTGTTGTACATCTAAACATCTTTCAAGCCTCACTAATAGGAAAAAATGATGAGACAAATTTTGTTTATTAGAATGATGTCTTCAACCATGATTTTTATGATGTAACACGTTTAGATATAGCAAATTCTTTGAACACCCTAGGGACTGAATTGATTATTTGACTGGTGATAACAGTGTCAAAAAATAAAAATTATTTCCAACTTTTCTGAAAATATAGGCATTCATTGGTCTTTAGTTGGATCAAAAATCAGTATTAGAAATTTGTGTCCCATGGATAATGCAACAATACACACTATTGTTCAGAATAGAAAATAGTTTTTCTAATTAACGATTGGTGAAAATTATATAATATAATATTTGATAGTACAAAATTGATTGAAGGTTCTAGAAGAGCTAATATAATTTTATCAGGAGAAACATAAATAGTTATAAATAATGCATTATTGTCAATTAAATCTCAAAGAAACTTGTTAAGTTTTAAAGATGAAATGAATACCACATTGAGATAGTAAATGAAAAAGATATTAAATATCTTTATATTATAATTGTTGTCTCGGGTAAGAAATTTGTAGTGGAAAAGTTACAATTTTTCCCACTGACTTGTACTACAAATATATAAGTCTGATCGAAATACATGTTATAATGAACTAGAAGTTAACTGATAAAATATTTTTACTATTCAGCATGACCAGTAATAATGATGTAAAAAATCATTAAAAATTTACATGATCATCCATTAAAGAACTTGAAGATTCCTTAACCTCATGAATTTTCATTTACTTCGTGTTTTTAAGGTAAAATAATTAGAAAGCTTTCACCAGCTAAAGTTGGACTGAGTCTCCAATATTTTTAGGATGAATACAAGTTGACATATGTAGACTTATTTATCTACCATGTAAACTATTTAAATATTTTTATAATTTTAATTGATGCTTCAATGAGATGTTCACAAATGTGTTTGTTGTCAACCCACAACTTAGCTTTTGTGTCATTGCTTGCTCAAATAATTTGACTTCGAGTACAATTTCCTGATTATACAATTAAGACAATATGTCTTGATAATGGTGGTAAATTTATAGTGAAATTTTTTAATGATTATTGTATGACAATTGGAATAATTGTTAAACATCTTGAAATATGTTCATACATAAAATGATTTAACTAAAATAATTTATTTTAATATCCCCAATTATTAACTATATCATTGTTTAAGAGAACAAGGCTCCTTTATATCTTGAAGGACTTACAAACTTTACATGTTGTGGGACTTTTGAGCATCAAGTTAACAAATTTTCATTAAATCTCCCCTTCATAATTGACTTTGGTTAAGAACCATCCTTTTTTGTATACACCTAGAAAATTTAAATGTGCAATATATGTTTCTATTACTCGATCACAATGCATAAAGATAAGCCTTCATAAGAGGCTAAGAATATAAGTGTGGGTATGAATTTTATATCCTAATATTAAGGGAAGAAATTTGTAGCTGTAAAAATAATAAAATCATCTTGATCTCACACAAAGTAATATGAACCTGAAGTTTAAAAGATGATTGATTTACAAATGATAGTAAATCAACTACTAGTTATATTTCTGGCCTAAAAAGAAAATAAATGTTATATATCAGTTGTGAATGCTCTAATCTTGGCTGTCTTACTTGGACAATCCATTTATTGTATAGCAAATAAGTTTAGAATATGCTAGAAGTATGATGAAACTATTGATTCTAAATATAAAAATCCTCAAAAGAGAAGAAATAAATGAACGAAATGACCTTATGGAAAAGTCAAACACTCATATAGAGATTTAAGATGTAATTAGTGACAAACTTCTGGAAGAAGTTTAGTTACTTGAAATTTGTGGAAATAAAAAGATCTCAATTGATTATGTCTCTAATGTAAAAGATAGAACTAAGAGGTAAATAGTTGTTGACTATATTTTTCATACAATACAGCACTTAAATCTTATGAAAGATAGTGAAGATCTTTAATTTATATTTTGAAAAGAATGATATGTGATTATTGGCCAAGGAGAAAAGAGAAAAATGCAATTTAGACAGAAATGCAAAATTTAAATTTATTTGCAAAGTAAAGAAACACCCAGAAGGTGTTAAGCCAATGAAACACTCAGAAGGTGTGAAACTAATAAGGTATAAATATATAATTGTGCCAAGAAAATGAGAAAATTGAAGTTGTAAATATAAAACATGATTTGTAACACAAAGATTTTTACAAATATTGTCACTAGTTATAGGCAATATGTATTTGCATATGGTGGATACAATTTTATAGGCAATATATCGAAGCTTGATATGTGTTTAATAGATTTAGTTACATCTTATTACACACGTGATAATCGATGATGATATTATATAGAAATCTTTGAAGGAATTAAGATGTCTGAGGCATGCAATTTGAATTATCGAGAAATGTATTCAATTAAATTGAAAAGATCTTTGTATTGATTGCAGCAATCCAGACAAATGTGCTACAATTATTTTAGTAAATATTTGTTAAAAAGATATAAAGATAATTCTATCTGCCTTTGTATTTTTACAAAGAAATCTGAATCTAAGTTTGCTATAATTGTAATATATATTTATGGTTTGAATAGTATTGGAACTTCTGAAGAGCTATCAAAGGCAACTGAGTACATGAAAAAGGAGTTTGAAATGAAAGATCTTAGAAAAACAAAGTTTTTTCTTGGCCTGTAGATCAAATGATAGAATTTTTATTCATCAATCAAATTACATTGGAAAGATCTTAAAATGATTTTACATGGATAAATTGTTAGTCTGGATGGGTGCCCTAGACCAATTTGATTGAGTTCTATTGCATCCTGGACTATACATTCTGTGAAATTGGATAT
>JANHAO010013969.1:0-15575 GCA_026873985.1 Saraca asoca | reverse complement strand
TAATTTAGGCTTATTAAATAATGGCCATACATTTTAATATTTACATGTGTGGCCCCATATATGTAGAATTTTTATTCTAACAGGTATCACATACGATTTTTGACTTCTAAATCATCATTTTACTTAATAGAATGTGAAGTAAATGAATAAAAAAACTTTAATAAAGAAATTGAATCTATCATAAACTAAATTAAAAATAAAAACTAAATAAAGACTATATTAAAAAAAAAACTTGCATTTAATAAAGACTAAAATGATGTTTTAGTCTTTAAATTAAATTTGAATTGTATTTGATTATTTGATGGTTCACTAATACATATGATTATCTTTTTAGGTCCCTCCACGATTATGGTTACCATTGGCCCTTGGAGAAGGAAGAGATGAATGTGAGTTGCTAAGAACAAAGTGTGAAGATTAAGTGAGTGTTTTATAAACAGCTTTTTAATCAATTTTTAATTAATTTGATGGATTTTATCTGTTTGACTAAGACAATAAGTTATTTTAAGTGTTTAGTAAATTTAGCCTCAAAAAAACTAATTTCAAAAAGTTAGAAAACTTAGCATTTTCAATTAGTTAATTGATATTTAGGGTGTAAAAAGACATTATTTTTCTTAATCAATTCAATTTTTGACACCTAGGCCCTTGATATATAGAAAAGTCTTAAAATTATTTTTCTTAAAAAATTTAATAAATATACTAAATTATAGTTATTTAATTTTTTAAAATAAAAACTAATAAATATAATAAATTATAATTATTTATTTCTTATAAAAAATTTAATAAATAATAAATTACAATGATCTATTCTTTAAATAAAATTTAATTTGATAAATAATGTACTAAAATATGAAATATTTTTAAAGTAAAAAATATTTAAATAAATAATAATATATATTTATATTTTTATATGTCATTTTACAAATAAACAATTAATAGTAATGTTATATGCATTTTTTTTGGATGGGTTGGCAAAAGGCCCAGTTGATGGGAGCCTAGTCTGCTGAAGGGAGCCACTCCCAGCTAAGGCCCTGTTGAGCACACAAACCAAGAAGAAGATAGTCTGCAGAGGCTGATTAACGGAGAACCTACAATTCGGCTCTTGCAGGTTCTCCGTCTATCAGCCTTTATAGATTGTCTTCTTCTTGGTTTATGTGCTCAACAGGGCCTGGGCTGGGAGTGGCTCCCTTCAGCAGACTAGGCTCCCATCAACTGGGCCTTTTGCCAACCCATCCAAAAAAATGTATATAACATAAGCCCCCCAACTCACAGCGCACTTTGTGGACTGGGACTTAGATTTCTACTGGCAAAAGCTCGATATGCCATGCTGAGATGAATAAGTTCCTGCAAGTCACAATTTAAAAGATTTAAGTAGAATGAATGTCCAATGAGTCAATCGACTTCAGTAGCAGATATTAATAAATCACATGATTTAACATAAATAGGCTTTTAGCCAGAAAATTATGATTTAAAAACATATGTCATATTGAATGACCAAGGAGGTTGATCAGATGCATGATGAGCAAGGTGTTTGGAGTGTCGACGGGGTTCCTTTCTGGGGTTCCTAGTGGAGTTCGACCAAGACATAGTTTTGCCTTAGAAAGGCGCCTTGTCGAGAGATCTTGTTCCTTAGAGGTATTATCCCATTTTGGCAATCTCCTTGGGGTTTGTCTCCTCGAACCCGACCGGGCGTACCTCGATCGTCGGGTGAGGGTGCCTCGATTGGCATGAGTTTGGGTGCTTATCGGGCGCATCTGTGCGACCTACCTAGACACCCAGTAGTGCAACTTTAGCTCTGAAAAAGGAAGCAGAAAACCAACTGTAATGAAATATTTAATGCTGGGATAAAAAATTGCATCCAGCTCGTTCAAGTAGATAGAGAATGAGAACTTAGCTTGTTCACATGTGAGCTATGGTGTTGTTGGAGCTGGAATGACAAGCCCCCCACTATGGGTTTCTGTTCGGCTCGATATTAAGCCCACCAAATTCGAAGGGACGATCTCTTCATGAAGGCCAACATGCTCTTTATGGTCGTGCGAGTCCAACGCTGCTTTGCCTTGGCTGGAGGTCATCAAACCCAGGTGTCGCATGCCATTGCATGAGCTCGTCAGGTTTCTACATGGCCTTTCGAGTGAGCTCTATTGCTGGTTTAATGTTGGACCCGAATGTTAGCATGATCGCATAGGATGATCATGAACTGAGTCACCGCATGATCGCTGCACGAGCCCCCCATTGTAACCTGACACTGCACGACTGGCGTGGAAGCTAGCTACCATATGACTGCTGCATGGTTGCAAGGGGGGGCACTGCTGGTCCACGTCGAACCCCTCCTCAATTCATGGTGGCTGCGAGCTCATGATTGAAGCGAGCCATAACAGGCCACTGCTACAAGCTTGGCATTGTACCGAGTTGCTGTTGGCTACAGAAGACGAACTAGAGCATGTTACGAGCTTAGCATCAAAATGGACCGTAGCTGGGTGTGAGCTCATCATCACACGAGCTTCATTTGGACTGAGAGCGCGACGAGGAAATGATCTGCAGCTGGACGTGAGCTCTTCCTTCTGCGAGCTATTGCATGGACTACGAGCTCGACGTGGAAATGCACTGTGGCTGGGTGAGAGCTCGTCCTTGTGTGAGCTTCAAACTACTACTGGGTGGCTGCGGGCTTGGCATCAAAGTGACCTGCAGCTGGATGCGAGCTCATCACCTTGCTAGCTATTGCATGGCCAAGCTGGAGTTCAAGCTTATCATAGGACCTCTTTGCCACATGAGTGTGCTGTTGAAGCAAATTCTGCATGGCTGTGCGCGAGCTCATTTCCAAGTTCATGTTGCTGCATCGCAAGGGCAGAGGGCAGGTCTGTTGCCAAAGCATCTTGATGCGTAGTGACACCGAGCATGGCTAGAGTGTGAGCTCATCTCCAGACCAAATCACTGCATACCATGAGGTTGCTTCACACTGCCATCATGGGTTCCCATAAGCTACTGCTATGGTTAGAGAATGTGGGTGGCAATAACTGGTTAAATGACAAGTAAGGCAGTCTGAAGTTGAATGATTCACTAGAAAAGGAAGAGAGGCTGGTAGTTTGCTAGCTCATGCACTATTCTCTGATGAAGGCAAGACCAGACACGTCCAACCAGAGAAATAGTAGCTTCCATATGATGAGATTCAAGTAGGCCAACCATCATAGTAAAAATTAACCAGGATGCAAGTGAAGTCCCCACAGACGGTGCCAATGCTTCTCATGGCACGTGTCTGGCAGTTGTTGCTGAGTCAAACTTAGCCTTTTCCGAGGCCATTAATGGTGAAAGTTAGGGGAAAAGGCTGATGGTTCAGAAATCAGAGAGTTTTAACTCCCAGCTCATAGAGCGAGCTACGAGTTGGGGGGCTCGTGTTGTATGTGAAAATTAGTTTGACCTGAGAAGGCTTGCGAGCAGTTCGAAAGCAGCGAAGGGACCAGCTCGAAGAGCATCCAGATCGCCTCATTGTCAGGACACATCGCGAAACGACCTTGCTAACTGGAGTTCACGCGCAAGAGAGCAAGCTCGGCCTCTCCACTCCAAAGAATGGACATGCTTATAGACTAAACGACCTAGCCAGTTAAGTGCGACTAACGACTTGAGAGCTCGTCAGACAGAAGACCAAGTTATACTCTACCCCAACAGACAAATAGGGCCTACTTGCAGAAGACAATCTGCAATAGCCAAAAATGGAGATTTGATCTATATATCCTGTCTTGTACATTAAATATTGACGTAATAGGTTTACTGCATATGTAATTACTATTGTAACCTCCTCTCCTCTATAAATACAAGGGGGGCCTTCTGTAAAGGGGGACCACAGAGCAAAGCCAGAAACTCTACTGGGAGATTAAGAGAAAACTTGAGCGTTGCTTCTTTGTAAGAAACACTATGACAATAACACGCTACCATGGACGTAGGGTTCGGTAATATCTGGATTTGGCCGAACCAAATTAAATCCTATGTCATCCTTTTGCTCTTCCCTTCTTCTTCACTATTCTTGTTATTTTCACTATGCCCGAACCAGTTGAAGGCCTGAGATCCGGAAGAATCCTACCCGTTGACCGGATTTTGGGCCATCACCAAAATCCGACATCAACAAGTAAATAATTAATTTTACTAAATATATTTATATAAATAACTAATGATATCAATTGATCAAATTAATTAATATAATCAATTATTAAAATTGATAATATAATCACCTAATTACTAAGAAAATCAATTGATTTCCAAACAAACGAAAACATGATTTGAGTGAAAAAAGTGACTGAGGAAAGTCTTTGGAAGCCCCTCGTAGTGCCGCATATATTTTTAGGTGGGAAAAAGTTGGGAGCGCTATGTAGATTCACTGACTTTAGCAGCGTCTGTTGCTTCGACATGAGAAGTAAAACTCAGAATCCATCAGACCCCAGTATCGGTTAGGTGTTTCCATTTTTCCTTTTATTTTTCAAAGAGGAATATTAAAATGGGTATGTTTTCGGGGAATAACGATACTCTGAAGGCCTTATTTGTTATAATGTTGTGGACAAGCATTGATAATATAAGAATCATGTGACAAATGTCCATAATATAAGAATCATCAAATATAATATAGGATAAGTATAGTATAAATTATTTTATTATATAATATATATAATTATATATTACATATTTATAATACACACAACTATATTATAATAACAACATAGTTTTTCTTTTCTTTCTTATTTTATTATTTTATAATAATTTAATGTTAAAAAATAATTTTTATTCAAATAACAATAAACCATATATAAATAATTATCAGAAATTGTTATCAAATATAAAATGAATTTTATATAAAATTATTACTCCATCTTATAGCAACGAATCCCAAAATAGCCCCAATAATCGAGCTTTTGTCTATACCCGCTGGATTAACTTTTTCCGAAAGCTTTATGTGAGGGTAGGTGGGGAGTTTTGTTCTCTACATAAAAAAGATAAAATCGTATGTCACAGTAAGTTTTTCAAAAGAATTTTATATTGTTTATACTTTTTTCCATGACAATTTATATTTTCATAAATAATTACAATTTTTCATTAAAAAAATTGTGTTATAATTTTGTATATATTTTTACCTGCCAAGTCTATAAATTGCAACACTTCTTTAAAAAGTTACAAAAACTATAAAATGTTTAAAATAAAATTCTAAAATCCAAAATAGCGTCATATACTTTATGCTATAAATAACACCTATTTTTCTTTGCAATGTTGAAATCTGCAAATTCTAGTTGATAAAAAGGCTATGATAAATTTTATTCACCAAATATATAAGAAGGAATAGATTGAAAGAGGAGATTCTCAACCTAGAAGTCCATCCCCAGACAAATTCGCAGTGTTCTATTGCGAGTTTGCGGTAAAGTTTTCAAAAACAATTCAGCTTTCTAAACAATGTGACAATAACGAATGTTCAAAAACTTTACGCCGGTACGTTATTGATAGAGTGACACCTAATATTGGATATTGCATTTGGATTTTTCCTGGAAGGTTTTGGGTTCAAATTAAGATATTACACATGTATTAAATAACTTGATACTCCTATTATTAAAAAAACATTAATTTAGTTTCCTAAACAAAGATGATAATAACTAATGCGTATTTTTTGAAAAAAAAAATATTAATATATCTTGAGATGTATGAAAATTACACTTACTTCTTTTTTAGGTTAAAATTCTACACTAACCTTGTAAAATACCTTACACATAAACCCATATTAAAATTTTCAATTATTTCTTATGTAAAAATAGCTATTTTCCCTTGAACAATGGTGTCATTTCACCAATTAATATAAAAAACAACCCTTTGATTTGATAGAATAAAATGTGGGAATGAATAGAAAGTTTGTTTGGTATATACTATAAAATGGAAATGTCCATTTTCTAGAGAATGATCATTCCATTGATGAAATCTTTATTCTATTACAGAAGTATAGGAATGGTTCATTTCATCATTTATAAATTGACTTTTTTACACCCTTATCCCTTATATCTTTTATATATTTCAAAAATTGTCCTTATAATAACAAAATAATATCATCTTTTCAATATTTTTACTATAAAAATATTTGATAATTATATTTTCAATAATAGAATTTAAAATAAGATATTTTTTATTATTTATAAAATAAATATTATTTAATATAAAATAAAAATTAATGAATTAAAATTTATTTATTGAAATATAAGATGGGTCAAAATTATGAAGAAAAAAAAATTAGCATACTTAAAAAACCAAAAAATGGAATAAAATACTCTATTAGTTAAAAATTTGAAGCTTTGCATGTTTTTATTGTTTTTAGATAAATAATTTATTTTTTTTATTATAAAGATATTTTTGTAATTGACTATTTTTTTATTTCATTACTACAATGTTTTGTTGTACTGTTATGGGTACTTTCTGATACTGTACAAAATAAGCTGACAAAGGCCCTGTAGCAGATAAGTCCGAATGAGAAAGGAGTCCAGTCCACTCAAGAGCTAAGATCGCTCAAGAAGCCCCAGCTCGCTAAAGGATAAACCCTAGCTCACACAGCCAACAATTCACCTTACGCGGACTTGTACCGCCAACTGTAAGTTCGTGAGTTCAACGTAGCTGACCAAAGACGAACAACGACCCCAGATCATGAATCCCAGTTCGCGAAATGCGGCATCTCACCCAATTAGAAGCTTGTTGAGGGTGAACCTAAAGCAAGTACCCTTTTAGACCCAACTTGTAGGACTAGTCTGCATGAAGCAACTTACTAGGGCCCATGCGTAGAAAGCAATCTGCAGAAGCTGATTTGCAGAAGTCTCATATGTCAAATACATTTATTATCTGATGTAATAAAAATACAACTTGTGTAATTATATTCGTAACCTCCCGATCTCTATAAATAGGAGGGAGGAGATCATTGAAAGGGAAGGCTAGAAAACACATACTGAAACTCTATAGAAATTTCCCCAGAGTAATAAAATAATACCGTGGACGTAGGGATCGGTGCTGCCCCAATTTTGGCTGAACCACATTAAAAATCATTCTGCATTCTTGCGGTTCTTCCTCTCCACCTCTTCAGTCTTCGTTTGCACCATCAGATTGTAGTTTGAGTCCTTAAGAACTCTTCAGGTTGGCTGGATTTGGACTGAAGCAAATTTCACCATCAACATTTTGACATCATCAGTGGGGACTTATCTGCATCTTGGTTGATCTTCTTTTTTACTACAATGGCTAGAGGAAGAACCCTCAGAAGCTCAAATACTCTAGTTGTTTAGTTGGCAAGTGCTTTCGCTGCTAACATCACTGTTAGTTTGCATCTTGAAACCTACCACCAGCCTATTATTGCTCTTGGAATTGATGAGGTGTAGACAAGTTACCAACTCCAGCAAATGTTTGAGAATACAATAAGAGAGTTGGCAAACGCGGTTAAAGTGCTGATGCAAGCCCAAGCCCTAGGCATGCAAAAACAAGCTGAGATTGTTGCACAACTTCAGTAGCTATATGAAATAGCCCAGAAGGAAAAGTCCACTAGGCAGACACATCGGTGCCCTGACTCAGCTCGCTCCACCAATCAGCGGATGGGATCAAGAGTCACCAAACACATGAGAATCATAATAGTCAACGACCTAGGGGCTCACAACAAGCTGAGAGCTCAAATAGGTCTAGCCAGGGAAATAATTCAGGTCACTTCTCCCACGATCTAGAGATAAAGGAATTGTTCAAGAGGTTAAAGCAACTAGAGAAGTGCCCTTGAGCTCAAGATGATCAAGCTCGTGACGAGGGTAGCTCGCCATTCTCTAAAGAAATTGAAGCGCAACCTCTCCCTCACAAGCTTAAAGTTCCCATGATTCTACTGTACAATGGAAACAGCGACCCATGCAACCACCTAGATGCATTCAATGTCCAAATGGACCTTCAAACAACTGATCCTCTAATCAAATGTCGTATCTTCCCAGCCACATTAGGAGGCATACCTCGAGCATGGTTTAGAAGTCTCCTAGCTCATAGCATTACTAGCTAGGAAGAGTGCCAAAAGAAGTTTATCAACCAATATTGGGCTTTGAAAAGGTAGCTCGCACTACTTTACCACCTCACGATTATCTTTTAGCGTAAGTACAAGTCACTGAAGGATTATATAATCAGGTTCAGGCACGAGGCCAATTCTATAGAAAATCTCTCAGAGGAAAATATCTTGATAGTGATATCAGCGAGACTCCACAAAGATGAAAAGCTATATAAAAGCCTATACAAGTCCCTGATAAGAGGTCTAGCTGAATTTTACGATTAAGTTGCCAAATAGATAAGACGGGATGAAGCTTTTGGCATGAAGCCCAAACAAGAAAACGAAGGGAACAACTACACTCTAAGCAAGAAGAGGAACTATGACAGCTAAAAAGCTGACTCCAACATCCAGCTCATAAAATGAGAATCCTACAACCTTAGCATTAAGGTCGTCATGAAAGCTACAGTATCGTGTCTGACACTCAAGATAGGATATTCACCATAGAAAGGAACAGGGAAGATTTTGGGAAACCCAAACCCTTGAGGGCCCCCAGCAAGTTTAAAGACACGAGCAAGTTCTACACCTATCACAATGAGGTTGGGTATAACTCCTCAAAATGTTGGGAACTTAAGGATGCCATACAAGACTTCATCAAGAAAGGTCACTTACAAGATTACGTGGTCCAACCCTCTAAGCAGCCTCCTCAACAACCCCAGCAGTTCACTAATTGTGAACAGGGCCCCTCAATTAAGACCATATTTTAATGTTGTAATGTTGCTTTGAGGCTAATAGAAGCCCTTCAAATCTTTCTGTTCGATAATCTTCACTGAAATGTTATATAAAAAGTTATTCTAGTTGACAAAGTCAAGCCCGAATTCACTGCCAACTTTTCAGCTAAGGCACCTTGTGTGCTAAGTCCATTTCTAGCTCGTCAGCTGAGGTGTGGAGGCACTAAAATAAGCTCATTTCCTACCTAAGTAACAAGATTGTTGGTAGAGTCATTCATTTCCTGCCTGAGCAACAAGATTGCTGTGGGATTGAGCAATGAGATTGCTGTTTCACTGAGCAACGAGATTGTTGTTTCACTGAGTAATGGGATTGCTATGGATCTAAGCAACAAGATTACTATTCCACTGAGCAATGAGATTGCTATGAGACTAAGCAATGACATTACTGTTCCACTAAGTAAGGGGATTGCTGTGAAACTGAGCAATGACATTGTTGTTCCACTGAGCAACAAGATTGCTGGCAAAATTAAACTCATAATGCCCATTGAGCAACAAGATTGCTGTGGCACAACTTGCAAAGCGTAGCTCTTATATGATCGATTGCTCGCAACTCTCATACGACCTACTTATACACTGCTCGTCACTGTGTCACTCTGATGCTCAGATTTATTGACAAGCATGACTGATTGTTTACCTAAACATTTATTGTGATTTGTAGGAGTTTTTATTATCATTTGTAATATGCAGAATGTTTAGCACAACATTCAAGAATCATAAAGAAAAGATCATTCATTAAAAGCCTCACTCAACGACGTAAATTTACATCAGAAGACTCAAAATACAAATTACAGTAAGTCTATGGCTATTATATTCTAGAAATAAGACTGGCTTCTTGGAGATGAACTCCAACTAGTAGGAGGGTAAACAGGCATGCTTGCTTCTTAATCTTCTTCTTTTCGTCCTCCTCAGCTAAAGGCTCCTTTCCAGCTCACCTATCCCCCCAAGATTGAGAAGCAAGGGAACATGGCTGGGAAAGTTGAACCCCATGGCATAACCATGAGGAAATAATCCAAGATCTATGAAAGATTTCTCAGAATCCTCAAAGAAGGATTGTTCATAAAGACTTCCTATGTGATAGACCATACACACCTTATTAGAAACACAAACTATCAGAAATATGGGGGCTTATCTAAGGCACCCATTAGGTCACTCAGGAAAGAAGGAAGAAGGACTTCCCATGCCTTAAATAGACTAGCCTGGCCTTACTGAAAAGTCCAGAAGAAGTCCAACTGTTCTTAATTAAATAGTTTGGAAGAAAATAAGGCTAACATGCCCATGACTATGAGACACATATTATAATAGATGTGACCTTGAGTAGATGAAACAACAGGTTAACCAAAAAACTTTGACTACACGACAACCCATAAATGAAGCCTTTGCCAACAAAATTGTAACTCCCAACCCGCGAAGCGAGCTGAGAGTTAGGGGGGCTAATGTTATGGGTATTTTCTGGTACTGTATAAAATGGGCTAGCAAAGGCCCAGCAGCAGATAAGTCCGAATAAGAAAGGAGCCCAATCCACTCAAGAGCTAAAATCGCTCAAGAAGCCCCAGCTCACTAAAGGATAAACCCCGGCTTGCATAGCCAACAATTCACCTTACATGGACTTGTATCACCAATTACGAGCTCACGAGTTTGACGCCGCTGACCAAAGATCAACAGTGACCCCAGATCATGAATCCCAGCTCGTGGGACACGACATCTCGCCTAACTAGGAGCTTGTCAAAGGTGAATATGAAGCAAGCACCTTCTTAGACCTAATTTGTGGGACCAGTCTGCATGAAGCAACTTACTAGGGCCATGTGTAAAAAGCATTCTACAAAAGCCGAATTATAGAAATTTCATATGTCAAATACATTTATTATCTGATGTAATAGAAATACAACTTGTGTAATTATATTTGTACCCTCCCAACTTCTATAAATAGGAGGGAGGAGATCATCATAAAAGGGAGGCTAGAAAATACATATTGAAACTCTATAGAAATTTCACCAAAGCAATAAAATAATATTATGGACATAGGGACTGGTGCTACCCGATTTTGGCCAAACCATATTAAAAATCCTTCTACATTCTTGCGATTCTTCCTTTCCACCTCTTCATTCTTCATTTGCACCACCAAATTGCAGTTTGAGTCCTCAAGAACTCTTCAGGTTGGCTGGATTTAGATCGAAACAAATTCCACTGTTAACATATACCAAACATAAAAATAGAGTGGAATGCTCATTCCATTCCTAATTGTGCCACACATAATTATGGAATCTTTGTTCCATTCCTTTTTCATTTCCACTCTCATTCCCATTCTATTTCATTACATCCAATCAAACGTAACATCATATAATTTAAACTTTTTTTACTCTGAGAATAAGTCTAACATTTTTTCCACCAAAAGAACAAAATTCTTCATAATAATGATAACTTTATCATTATCTAATTTTATTAAGTAAAAAAATCAAATAAAAAATAATTTATAACATTAATTTTATCATACAAAAAAAATTAAGCCCATATCTTATAAATAACCTCTAAAAATTATAATTATATATGAGAAATTAATTAAAAAAAAAGAATAATATCTAAAAAAGAACTTAAAAAATTCCTTCTTACACCTAACAAATAAAAAATAATAATTGCACATTAAATAAATAAGTAAAAAAATCATGAGCAAATATAAAAATTTATGTGCTAAAGAAAAGATTATAGCTCAAACCTTTCTAATATTATAAAAATCATGACATTCATGCTCACCCAAATATCACTACATAGCAAGTGTCTTCCAATTGTCAAAAAGGATAAGTAAGAAGAGTTTTT
Organism: Saraca asoca; assembly: GCA_026873985.1. Classification (NCBI taxonomy): domain Eukaryota; kingdom Viridiplantae; phylum Streptophyta; class Magnoliopsida; order Fabales; family Fabaceae; genus Saraca; species Saraca asoca. The sequence continues at coordinate 3,965 of JANHAO010013969.1, read as the reverse complement.
AATTTTAATTTTATTCCTTTTTATCTAATTCAAATTGTCTATAGAATTTTTATGTTTATATATTTTAACAATAAATTATTTATTTGAATTATTTATAACTAATTTCTAACTTAATTTTTTAATTTTAATGCTATTAAATTATTGAATTATTAATTTAATTTTTAATTTTCTAAATTATCAAATAATACTTTGATTTCTAATTTTTAATATTTGAATTATTTGTTTAAATGAGTAATTTGATATCCAATTTAATATCATTGAAATGAATTTCAACTTAGAATTTGGTGGCATTATGTTTAAATATTTAATATTAAAAATAAAAGTTAAAAATATTTTAATATTTCAATGAGTTATATAATTCAAAATTTTAATAATATATTCTCTAATTGTGAAATTGTAAACTATTTTGATAAATACTATATATCATTAATTTTTATGAAAATTAATTATTTCAAAAAAAATTATTTAATAAAATTCTCCATACCTTATTTTTAATCTAAATTCCTTAATGGATTTCAATTTGAATTATTTACACATAAACCCATATTAAAAATTTTAACAAATTTTATGTGAAAATAGCTATTTTCCCTTGATCAATGATGTTATTTCATCAATTAACACCAAAAACATCTTTATATAATTTGAACTCTCTTTTTACTCTAAGAATAAGTCCAATATTTTTCCACCAAAAGAACAAAATTCTTTATAATAATGATAATTTTGTCATCATCTAATTTTATTAAAAATGAAAAATCAAACAAATAATGATTTATAACAAATTTTCTAATCATACAAGAAAAAAAATTGAGTTCATATCTTATAAATAACCCCTAAAATTACATTTATATATTAGAAATTACCAAAAAAAAAAGAGAATCATATCTAAAAAAGAACTTAAAATATTCCTTCTCACACCTAACAAATAAACAAAAATAATTGCACATTTAATAAATAAGTAAAAAAATCATGAGCAAGTATAAAAATTTATGTGCTAAAGAAAAAATTTTAGCTTAAATATGATAAATAAAATACAACAAATCAAATAGCAAAAAAAAAATAGATTGGAGAATTAAAATCTTACTTTCAACAACAACCCTTGATTTTCTTTGACAAAAATTGAATTTTTTTTCTTCAATTTTTTATGCCTGTAATGAGAAAAAAAAGAATGCAAAAAAAAAAAAAAGATATAACTTCTTATACTACCATAAAAAAAAAAGAATTATTTTATGTTAGTTTCCAATGAATGGATTGCTTATGCAAACTAGCAAACAAATAATATAATTTCCTTATTTGTTTTAAATTGATATTAATGAGGTATCAATTTAACCTCATATTGAATTACCTACAAACAACTAATCAAATAAAGTATCTTACTTATTTGTTTAAAATTGATAATTATTTGTTTGAAATTGATATATATATATATATATATATGAGATATCGTTTAACCTCATAATTATTTATTTGAAATTAATAATTACATGGTATTAACTTTACTTGCTTTGGATGGAAGGTAAATTTCACTTGCTTTACATTTAATGTATTAAGAGACTGTAACGTACTTGCCTTCTAAGAGATAGAGAAAATGGTAAGAGTCTCTACCACATAGCACTCTTAGATGTTACTTTTATACATAATAAAAATAATACATAATAACAATAAGTTGTATAGATTAGATTGTATTAAAAGTTGTTTTTATTTTAGGATAATATAGTAATTAAATATTATTGATTTAACAAACTAATATTACTATTTCTTTATATTCCTATTGGAATATGTTTAACTAGGGTAAAGCATATGATTTCAAACTAGGAGTATTTAATACATGAAGATGTGATAGGCAAAAGAATGACTCGAATTACATCAAATAAACTTGAGAATATTCCTAAAGACATTAGATGACCCTCAATTGAAAATTGAGTGGTTACACTTCAGTAGATAATAGAGGATGAAAAAATAAAAAAAAATTGTTTTCAGATGAAATCAAGAGGAGCTCTAGTGTGAATTGAGAAGGTAATGAACGTAGATGTATGGAATTTTCGAAAACTATGAATAATACTCAAATTTACTGTGAAATTTGGAGTTAACATCGTTTGATCAATGTTCGGAGATTAGGTGTCACGCCCCCAAAGTTTGGAATTTGACTAACTTTAATTATCAAGTGATAATACAAGAACTTGTAAACTCATCACTCATACATTATAATAAATTAGTTATTTATTTAAAGAAATCAATTTCAAAACTTTTTGTGTCTACTTGTTGAAGTAAAAAAATCATAAGAAAACAATGAAACAAATCCAATCTTTTAAAATTAAAATAAAAATGAAATCTTTTAATGTTTTTAGGTTGGCCGAGCTGCCACCTAAGACTTCCTTATCATAATATCTGTGAACTAAAATTAGATTCCTACCTCTAATGTGCAGGAGCGTCCCCTACTTGATCATGATTCACTTGGGCTTTGTTATTTGAAAAGGATAAAACATGAGGAGTGAGCATAACTGCTCAATGCAGTGAGAGCTTCTACCCACTTTGGGTAGAAACTTTTGGACATACATGTAAGTATTTAATATTTCGCATGTACATATACATAGATCATATTCATATTCTCTTTAACATATCCTAATCTTTAATTAATCATTTCATAACATCCCTCCATGTTAGTCACTCAGTTCTTTTTTATCTAGTTCTGTTATGGATATTACTCGAACTAGGCAAAAGAGGGTCAGCCAAAGCCCAAAGAGTCAGGGGGCAGAATAAGAAGGTACGACCTAATTCAAATAAGGTCACTAGAAAACCACACGACAGATCGCATGATGCGAGCTCGTGGACTTCAAGCAGCGAAGGCGGCAGCGAACTCTCCTCTACATCAATGGAAACAGCTAAACGTCTAACAAACGTAGCCTAAGCACTCTATCAACCAGCAAAACATCCCCCAAAGTTCGACAATGATTTGCCTAGCATTTAATGAATAGTACGAATGTAATCATAGTTTTACATTAATGAATTACAAATTATAACCCTCCCTGGATGTATAAAAATAGGATGAGAAACTACAAGGAGGGACAGAGAGAGAGAGAGAGAGAAAAGAGATGCAGACATTTCACTAATAGATTTGTCATATATTTGTATGCCAAGAACATAGAAAGAGAAATAATATAACCACCGTGGATGTAGGGGTCATCTAAACTTTGGCCAAACCATGATAAAATATTTGTCTGATCTCTTCTCCTTTTCCTTTGAATCTTCTCTTCATTTATCACTCTTTACGCAATCACATAGCAGTTTGGTTCTCAGAACTTTCGATTGATCGATTACCAAAATTGACTGTCAATATTTGAGCACACCCGGTGAGACCAAACTGCTCTCACATCCTTCACTAATCAAACACAATGGCAAGAGGAAGAGTGACCAAGAGTTTAAGCATTGTAACTAACCAACCAGATGGTCGTGAAGAACATCGGCGAGATGTACTCGAAGAAGAGCACCCGGTGCTGGCAAGCACTTCTTCTGCCTTCCCGGAGGCCAATAGTGTGCAGGCCTTACATCAGCACCACGAAGCACTTGAACGTACGGTGAAAAGACTTGCCGATGCAGTCGAGACGTTAACTAAGGCATATACTCAAAGGGCCCGAGAATAAGGTGGGGTTGTCCCTGTCACGGAAGTGGCCCCACAGTCGCAAGTAGAGGTACTAGCACAGAGGCAACAATCGACCGGGGGGGAGCCCGGAGAGCTGGTACAAATCATTCCTCCAGCTTGTAACCTAAAACAAGAGGACGATGAGCTAGCAATAATAAGGGAAATCAACGAGCTAAGAGCTCGCACTGCACCAAAAGCTCAAATGGGGGCTATCATAATGGCAAAGGCCAGGCCCAGGAGCAGATGATCGAAGAGCTAATGCAGAGGGTACGAAGATTGGAGAAATGCCCTTCGGCCTAAGATCAATCGAGTCGCTACGAGGAAAAGA
>JANHAO010013968.1:0-15597 GCA_026873985.1 Saraca asoca | reverse complement strand
TTTTTTCCTATGAAAAACCTTATTTATTTCAAAATCCATATTCATCTTTTGTACTTGGCATGATAGGATTCAGAATGCAAAAAAGATATTTTTGGAAAAAGATTTGTACTTTTTATGCAATCCAACTCTCTAGAATTTTCATAAAATGTATTCCACCATTGTTAGGAGCTGCAATTCCTTTTTGGTCACCTTCATCAAATATGATGCATGTACCTTATGATTCAATAAGTCCATCTTTGTTTGATATTTTTGCTTTAACAGGTTTTAAACTAAATGACGAAACAATTTCCCTTCTTCTTACTCCATCAAATAGCAACTCTAGTAATTCTTTTGCATAAAGGTCAAGAACTTACCTTAAGTTCTTCATTACTTGCTTCCCTTTTTTTAAAATATTAATCTTGCTATAGGTCATCTTAAAAACAATGATTCTCTTTCTAACCTTGGAAGCCCATTTTGGCTTTTTCAACTTTTGCTTATCACCACATGCTGGGAACATTTTGCTCTCTTTAAGAATTATGATAGGTCAATAAAAATTTTAACTCATGGCACAAAATTAGTTCATGCTATTCTCCATTGTAAACATAAGTCTAAAACTAGCAAAGGTTTTTTTTTTTTTTTTGAACTTTTCTATTTATTATTTTACTCTTTTTCTTTTCATTAATTTTTTTTTTGGTGATGATCATCCACCTTAACATATACCTTTTTTCTTATCCTACTCACATGGTCCTAATTGCTTCACTTCGATTTTTGACCTTTCAAATGCAAACAACGTCAAAATTTGATCTAGATTTATTTGCCCATGGTTTCTTCTTATTAGGCTTCCAAAAGAACAGATTTCTGGAGCTGAAATCCATTTACCAAATAGTATTGCCTGACAACTTGGACTCATACAAGCATGGCCCTTGAATCCCTTAGACAAACATTATTAAGGGTAAACCTTGAACTCTTCAAAGTGTGCCATAATAGAAAAATCAAATGCAAACTTGAGTCGACACTTCGAACTTTCTCTTTTTCCGCTTTGCCTTGCATCAACACATATGTTTGCAAAATGATGGTCATTTAACACAAACATGTCTGTATTGCCTAAAAGCTTAGCAATTGTGTTATTATGCAGATTGTAGAAACTTTAACCAAAACAGTAGGTATCCACTATGCCGAAGTTATAACTTTTGAATAATATTATAAAGTTAAGCATGCTTACACAAGTAGAAAATACACCCTTTGTGAGGCTAAAGAGAAGCATATGATGTCTATTATAACCGAAAATGGTGGAATACCTATTGGAGAAACCTCGAAGCTAGGCTAAACATTGACATACCACTTTTTAAGCCAAAACCAATCCCTTCCAAGTGCTCCTTTTAATTTAGGTAAAGTAGTTTGACTTAACCTAAACATTGATCTTCACATTTACTATTGCTTATCATTATCCACCATTTTCTACATCAAGCATTTGCTAGTGGCCTGAGTTATGAAATCCTTAGGTAACTTTTCTAGCTTTTGCATTTATTTTGGATTTTGTCATACTAACTTTTTTTCTCTTTTTTTAATATATTCTTTTCTTACAGCTGTAGCAATGCCCATCGAAATCCCAGACATTGCAAAGGACAAAGATATGGCTAAGAAGACTACTAAAGATTCTAAAAAGAAGCATGCTAAAGTAAAAAAAAAAATGTTCGTGGATGAAATTGAAGTACCATTAGCTACACGCAAAAATAAGGCATTAAAGAAAAACTAAATTAGTTCCAGCTAGCAACCAACCGGTTAAGAAACCACCTAAAAAGGCTTAAAAGGTCATGAAGCCAAAGAAAAAGGATAAGGCTTCTAAGAAGAACACAACTTCTCAAAACACAATAATCTCTAATCCTACTCCAACTCAGTCCAAGGCTTTTTCTCTGTCTTCTTCTTCGACCAAACCAAAAGGCATTGCTTAATCACAAATTTGTTTCTAAAAATTTTAATTTTACTTATTTGCTGAAGTTTTTCTTAGTTTTTGGTCTTTTAACCAACTTTCCTTCAATTCCAAGAATTGCCAGTTCTTGATCAAAATGTTGAGACTTCAAAACCTATTGACTCAACTGATGAAATAATTGAGCAAGTGTTGACTAAAGTATGTTAAGAAACTTTCAGTCCTATTCTGATCCCTATTAGCAACATTCAAACAAATTTTGTCTAAACTTCTACTCATGTCCACCATCCTCAAGCTTTGACTATTTTGAGCGATGCTAAAATCCTTCTATTGAAACAATTTTGATTGTTCATGGTATTATTGAATCATAAAAAGAAAAAGAAATAGCTAAAAGTAACTAGCTGTTCAAGGAAAAAAGATGAGATTATTATTATTTTGGCTTTTATGGTTTCTACCAAAGAAGAAGAAATATCAGCTTTAGTTTCGATTGAAGTAAAATAAGATACATTTGTAGCATATGCTTTTGGCCCATTTGAAAAGAGAAAAGCTAAAATCACAAATGCAATCATGATTTTGGATGCTTTTTCTTAATAATAAGTTATTTGTGTTTCTTTCAGATATTGACAAGAAAGAGTCCCTTGACACTTATTTCAAGGTTTTGCAAGATGCTAATGGGACTGAAATTACAATTGCTTTAACTTATTCACTAAATAGGAAATTACCTTCATTTTTTAAAACTATGACGAAGTTTGTAACAACCAAATTAGCTTTTTATTCTCTAACTCAGAAGAAAGAAGAATTGATTCAATTGTCCAAGTCTATGACTATGAAAAGACAAGTGTTGGTTGAATGTTGCAATGTTACGGTAAAAGAAGTTGAAGCCAACACCCCAAAACATGGCAACTATTGAATCCAAAATTACTATGTTAGAAGGAGAACTTTGACAACTTAAAGAAGTTCAATCTACTCTTGAAGTTGCTGTTCAATCAGCCAATCTTGAAAGATCACAGTTTACTTAAAAAGCTAAGGATGTGTTGAAAGATTATAAAGCAACTTCAAGTCAACTAGTCAAGATGGAGACTAAATTCAAATTTGCTCAAAAGAACAAGCTCTCAACAAGCAACCAGTGAAAAGATTTACAGGGCACTTTTAATTCAAATTTTAAGAAAGTTGCAAATGCTTTTTTAACAATCCTTGAACAATTATTCAAATGTTCTTATATGGATTTAATGAATTGTTGGTTTGTATTCTTTTAAGTTCTTCCATTTGTGGTGTTGACTTTCGTTTCTTCTATATGCTTTATTTTATGGTTGTTTTTGTCAAATATATGCATTATTTCAAATGGTCATTCCTAATGTGGAATCCATTTTCTAACTTTTGACATTTTCAATATTGGTAGTATAACCTTCAAAAGTAATTGGCCAACATAAAAATGTTTCTTTTTTAAATGTTTATTATAAAACTTAGCCAATTTTTCTTTATTTTGAATTAAATTGTCTAAAGCATGCCATGTAACATCATCTAAACCTTCTAATTCATCTAACATCAACCCATGATAATCAACTTCTGACAAATTATGTTGTTTTTGAATATATAATGATTGAATGGTCATAGCAACAAGAATATCAACATCATGACCAAAGACCAATTTATATGGTGCTACTCTAGTTGATTCTTTTAGAGTACTATTTTAGTTGATTCTTTTTGAGTACTTCTTATTACTCATAAAGCATCATCAATCATTTTATGCCAGTTTCTTGGATATTGCTGATATGCTTCTCTATCAAATTAATGATCAATTGTTGGTTACTTTAGTATGTCCATTTTCTTGGGCAAAATATGGTGTTGAAGTTAATATTTTTATTCTTCTTGTTTTAGCATATTCTTTAATAATTCAAGCAATAAAAACAATTTCACGGTCTCTAGGTATTATTTCTATTAAACGGAAATGACAAATAATGTGATGCTTAATGAAATCTATTATATCTAATTGTTTCATGTACTTGAACAAAATAACTTTCACCCATTTCATAAAGTAATCCATGGCTACTGCTATAGGCGTTATCCGGTTCACCCAGAATGGACTAAACTAGGCCCAAAGAGGAGCAAAGCCTAACTGATTAAGAGGCCTGAATCACTTGGCAATGAAGGTCGCTTAGTAGGACATCAGTTTGCTACCCATGAGCCAAAGATGTGGGGTGAGTCCAATGCACGATATCAGCTTGTTAAGGAGGGTGCTGGCTCACTGACTAGAATGCAACGTCCAGACTAGCCTTCCTCAAGTCCACTTCAGGCAGGGTCAATGACAAGGTCGACTTCTCTAGCCAATAGATTACATGACACAAGTCCACGTCACAGGGATAACGAGCTAGACATTAGTATAGAAGTCGAGTCACTAGCTTAGGGTACATGTTCCCGACTGACAGCTCAGCCTCCAGAACTGACACATTAGCTCCTAACAATCTGACAATGATTTGTCCAACATTTATTATCAGACGCCAAGTATTTATCATTTTATGCAGTGAAAATAATCATTTTGATTATAGAATAAATTACACTTATAGCCCTCCCCTCTTCTATAAATAGGAGAGGAGACCTCTGTATAATTAGTAGTGAAAAATATTGTAAGCAGACACTCTACTAGAATAGCCACTAAGCTTTGTGTTTTCATTGAGCTGAATGGAAAATCGCCACATAAAAGCTAATAAAAATCTTCGTGGATGTAAGGGCTGATTGGCTTTAGCCGAACCACGTAAAAGCTTCTGGTGTTTGCTGTTCTTCCTTCCTTTTTCCTCTCCTTCTTCCTCCTTTAGTACACTTCTTCAACTTGTAGTTTGGGGTCCTTCTGAACTTATATCCGTTAACTAAATTTCACTGTTAATATTTTTGGCGCTAGAGGAAGGGCTCTTACTGCACTCTTTTCATTTTTGATAAACCATTTTGCCTGTAATGGGGAGAGGAAAAACTACCACAAGCATAGGAGCATTTGCTGGCCAGCTTGAAGGTCAAACATAACCTCAATGGGACTCTGCCGCCTCCATGACAAGTGTTGTTGCGAGCATGATGCCTCCCACTCCCTACCTGCCTGCCACTCTTGAACCCAATGGAGCCCAGACTTGGTGCCAGTGCTAAGAAGCCCTTGAGAACATTGTGAAGGAGCTGGTAGACATGGTTAGAGCGTTGGCCCAAGCAGAGGCATAGGGCAAGTAGAGACAAGTTGGGGTTGTAGCACCGGAGAGGGGACCTCAGCAACCAAGGCCCTAGCACAAAGAGCTGTTAAAGAAGAGTGCGAGCACGTTGGCTCCATTAATTCATCAAATTTGTGATTAAGGTCAGAAGTCCATAAGATCTGTGAGGACGAGAAGGATGACCAATGAAGTGAGAGCTCAAGTCGAGAAAAGAGCTCTAGTGAAATGAACCATGAACATAGAATGGATAGATGCTCACATAGCCATGAAAACAATCGAAGGCATAAAACTTCATATCGCCATTCCCACAACCATTGAGATGAAAGGAGTCAATGAACTACTAGCCATAGATCTGAGGCCCAGGACCCAGTCATTGAAGAGTTACTCTAAAGGGTAAAACAGTTAGAAGAGAAACCCACAACCCAGAGTAGCCAAGATTCCCACGAGGAAAGAATGCCATTCACTAAGGAGATCGAAACAGAGCCCCTTCCTCATAGGTTTAAGGTTCCCCACATCTCGCTGTATAATGAGGACAGTGACCCGTATAGCCATTTGGACGTGTTCAATGCCCAAATGGATCTCCAGACCTCTAGCCTATTGGTGAAATGTCGAGTTTTCCCTGCCACCCTCGGGGAGACACCGAGAACCTGGTTCAGGAGTCTTTCAACTCACAGCATCCACAGTTGGGAGGAATGCCAAACAAAATTCCTTAACCAATATAAAGCACTAAAGAGGCAGCTCATCTCATCTTGCCACTTAGCAACGATTTTCCAACAGAAGGATAAATTACTAAAGGACTATATCACTTAATTTTGACACGAGGTCGGCAACGTGGAGAACCCATCGGATGAAAGTATGCTCACTGCCATCTCAGCTGGACTCCGTAAAGATTGGAAGCTATACGAGGATATCTATAAGTCTCTGGTCAAGAGTTTAGGCGAGTTCTACAAACATGCAGCCAAAAGAATTTGATGGGAAGAAACCTTTGGCATAAAGAAACCCAATCAAAAAAAGGAGGCGAGAGGCTCTAGTAGGGGCAAGAAGAGGGCCAGGGGTAAAAGTAATGGAGAGAGCCAGGAGAGTGGCTCCATAAGTCAGATCACAAAGAAGGCTAGAAATGAGCGATCGTAATGCCAAGGCCGCTACGACAGTTATACTATCTTGTCAAATACCCCAGACAGGATCTTTACGATCGAAAGGGGCAATGAGAACTTTGAAAGGCTTAGACCCATAAAAGCTCCCATCGAACGAAGAGACCAAAGTAAATTGTACACCTACCATAGCGAGGTCAAGCACAACACCTTCGACTGCTGGGCATTGAAAGATGCCATCGAGGGTCTCATTAAGAGAGGTCGCCTAAGGGATTACGTGGTGAAACCCTCAGGATAGCACCCCCCATATCCTTAATAACTAAGACAATGTCTATAGCAACAAGCCCTAGAGCATGAGAAAATGCCTTCAGTAAAGACTATTTTCACCATTCTCAGTGAACCTCATATTGCTAGCATCTCGAATAGGTCGCGTGATTGTTATATATGGGTAGTGGGCCATGTTCTACTCGTGAGTCATATGGAACGTGAGAGGCCCGCCAAAAAGGCTAGATTGACCTTGGAAAGCATCATGTTCTCGGAAGAAGATGCACAAGGAGTTCATACCCCTCACAATGATGCGATAGTGATCTGTGCCAAGATTGGCAACATTGATATGAGGAGAATAATGATTGACACTGACAGCTCTGTTAATGTGATGTACAAGGGATGCTTCAACCAATTAGGCATGAGCTCGAGCCAGTTGAACCCTTCCTCTGAACCCCTCTATGGTTTCATGGGGGATGGAATAGTATTGGTAGGCCAGATTAGACTACCACTTACCTTGGGAGATCTAGACCACTAAGTAATAGTTATGACAGATTTTTTAATTATAGATTGTCCCTCAGCCTACAATATGGTATTAGGCCGACCCGCTATGAATGATCTGGACATAGTCGTGTCCACAAGGATGCTTACTATTAAATTCTTGGATGTGTGCCGGGAGAGCAGCAAACCGCCTGATGCTACTATGAGGATCAAGTCAAACTTGGGGTGCAAGCCAAGAAAGTACATGTAGTATCCAGAGGAGAACCCTAAGCAGTGAGCGCTAAAGGGGTCAACTGTGACCTCCACCCTCACGAGGTGGACGTTGAACAAGCTACTGGCCCAGTTGAAGAGCTCTAAGAAGTAAAGTGAAGAGGATGAAGAAAGATGCCTTAAGGTGGGGAAGTGCTGACCACCTAGTGTAAAGGCGTAGTTAGTTGGATTTCTCTAGGTCAATCTAGATGTCTTTGCCTGAAACCATGAAGATATGGTGGGCATTGATCCCGGGGTTATGTTGCATAGACTCAACATTGACCCCCAATATAAACCAATCTACCAGAAGAGAAGGCTAATGACAGCCAAGTGCTACGCCACATTAAAGGAGGAGGTGGACAAGCTATTAGTGAACAAATTTATTTGAGAAGCCCGTCCCACTTATGTTACCAATCTTGTCCTCATAAAAAAGAAAAATGGGAAATGGAGGACATGCATAGACTTCATTGACTTGAACAAGGCTTGCCTGAAAGATAACTTTTCTCTTCTTAGGATTGACTAACTTGTGGACCTAACAGTAGGTCATGAACTCCTTAGTTTCATGGATGCCTATTCAGGGTATAATCAGATCCCGATGGCTGCCGAAGGTGAAGAGCATACCTCATTCATTATCGATCGTGGGTTATATTGCTATAAAGTGATGCCCTTCGGGCTTAAAAATGTAGGAGTAACTTACCAGCGATTGATGAACATGATGTTCTATGATCAAATTAGCAAAACAATGGAGGTATATGTGGATGACATATTTGTGAAATCCATACAAATAAACAACCATGTTTGTCAACTACATGAAATGTTCCAGATTCTAAGATGATATCAGATGAAACTTAATCCACTCAAGTGTGCACTTGGGGTCGTCTCAGGGAAATTCCTTGGCTTTGTAGTGAATAACAAGGGGATCGAAGCCAATCCAGAAAAGATTAAGGCTCTCCTTGACATGCAATCACCTGCTAAAGCTAAAAATGTACAAAGCTTAAACGGCCAGGTCGCAATGCTTAGCAGATTCATTTTGAAGGCAATAGACAAATGCATCCCCTTCTTCGATGTCCTGAAGAAAGCGAAGAAGTTCAAATGGATGCTTGAATGTGAAGTCACTTTCCAATAGCTTAAGCAATATCTCAGATGAGCTCTGCTCTTGTCCAAATTGAAAGAGGGCAAAATGTTAATCGTATATTTGGGAGCATCCTAACACGCTCACAGCGCGGCCTTAATGCGGGAAGAGGAAGGAGCTCAGCTCCCCATCTACTATGTAAGTAAGTGACTGCTGGATGTCGAGACAAGGTATACGCTAATGGAAAAGCTCGCCTACTGCTTGGTCATTGCGTTAAGAAACTGTGACCTTATTTCCAAGCCCATAATATAAGAGTTCTCACCTAGTTTCCGCTTAGACAAGTCTTGCAGAAGATGGACGCCTCAAGTCAGTTGCTCAAATAGGCTATTGAGCTTGCCCAGTTCGACATCGAATACAAACCCAGGTCGACAATTAAGGGACAAGCTCTAGTTGACTTCATTGCAGAATTCATGGGGCCTGTGCGAGAAGAAGCAAAAACTTCAAAAGCCCCATGGTAGGAGCTGTACATGGATGGGTCGTCGAATGATAGAAAGGCCAAGGCAGAGGTACTCCTCATTAGTCCAGAAAGACATAAGATCCTCTGTGCTTTGAGGTTTGATTTTCAAGCTACCAACAACGAAGCCGAGTACGAGGCATTGTTAGCCGGGCTACAGTTGGCCAAGGAAGTGCAAGCTGAGAGGTTAAAGATCTTCAGTGATTCAAAGCTCATTGTCTATTATGTAAAGGGTGAATATCAAACCTGGGGGTTGAAGATGACTAAGTATCTCTGGAAAGTCCAAGAAACGTTAAATGCCTTCCAACAATATGAAGTCAACCAAGTCTCATGAGCTTGGAATATGCATATAGATGCCTTAGCTTGCTTGGAAACAACAGAGGACATTGACTTCTAGGGAGCGCTCCCAATCGAGACTCTTTTATCCCCAAGCATTGAGCAGAATGAATTTGTGATGGCAATCGCCAAATCATTGGGATCCTGGATGAATCCAATCCTGGATTATCTATAAGGAGGTAGATTACAGGAAGATAAAATCGAAGCACGTCGATTGCAAGCTTGGGTAGCTAGATACTGCATCTGTGATGATATGCTATACAAGAGAGGGTTCATAACTCCACTCTTGAGGTCCATTGATGGCAGCGACTGCAATACCGTCTTGGAAGAAATCCATGCAGGATATTATGGAAACCATGTCGAGGGGCTATCTTTGGCCTAAAGAGCTCTTCGACAAGGGTTCTACTGGCCCACAATAAAACAAGATGCTATCAACCTCATCAGAAGGTGCGACAAATGTCAAAGGTTCGTAAAAGTCCCACGAGCTCCGCCATCCTACTTGAGATAGATGGTTAGTCTGTGGCCCTTCATGATCTGGGGTATAGATCTAATTAGGCCACTCTTAACGGCCTGTGGTAATTTGCAAATATGTGGTAGTGGCCATAGATTATTTCACCAAGTGGGTAGAGGCAAAAAAGCTCGTTGACATTTCATTTGAAGAGATCGAAAGATTCTTGTGGGACAATATCATCTATAGATTTAGAGTCCCCTAACAAATTATAACTGATAATGGGACCTAATGTACTAGTGAGCAGTTTGTTCAGTTCTGCGATGACTTGGGAATAATGAAAAGCTTCTCAGCAGTGGATCATCCGTAGGCCAACGGGCAAGTTAAAGCCGTCAACAAGATATCAAGCGAATCTTGAAGATGAAATTAGAGGCCAAGAAGGGGACATGGGTGGACGAGCTACTAAAAGTGTTATGGGCTTACAGAACCATAGTGTGCAACACCCCGAGAGAAACCCCCTTCTCAATGGTATACAGGTGCGAAGCAATGATCCCTACAGAGCTCGAGGTAGCTTCTCAGTGAAGAGTTACCTTTAACCCTGAAGATAATGATCAATTGCTTACCGTGAGTCTGGACCTTGTAGAAGAAATAAGGGAGAAAGCCCACTTCAGAATCGTAACCTACTAGCAATGCGTCATGAGGTATTACAATCGGAGGGTGCAAGCTTGAAGCTTTAAACTTGGTGATCTCATTTTGCATCTTGTCCTCTTAGGAGCATGACAAGCTAGCGAGGGTACCCTGGGGCCTAACTGGGAGGGCCCATATGTTATTAAAAAGGTTAATGGCAGTGGGGCTTATCACTTGGCAGATATGGAAGGGATAGAATTCCCTTGAGCCTGGAATGCTAAACATCTCCGCTAATATTATCAATAAAACCCCCTATTTCTTGTAAAAAATTAATAAGTGCGAAGCATTCATGTAATTCTTTGCATTCTTGTATGAAATAAAATGAAGTCCTATATGAAAAATTATTCATTACGAGGTGTGTGCCTGGTGGTCTGACAGACCTCATTCTTACACCAAGATTTATCATTTTGCACGTTTAGGCACAAAAAAAAGGAAGAAAAGCCAGCAAAGTTCATTCGATTCTTAAAAAGTTCTCACAAAGTTTAAGGGCTACGTTACAAAAGTTGAATATAAGACAAACATATAGGGCTTATAGCTTAAGGAGCTGGGGTATCAGAAACGAAACCCTTTTGAGGGTGGGGGTTAGAAGAAGGAGCATCGGAGGCATCCATCTGTGGTGCACTAGCAGCTCCAGCAACCTGGGAATCACCTTCCTCTCAAACAGTGCCTCTAACAGGAGAAGCCTCAGCAGTAGAGTCCATTTCATTCCTAGAAGAACTAGTCCGAGTAGCCCTCCTCTTATAGCATTTGACGGCTTCAACAGCTCATGGACCGAAGAAGGAGAAATCCAACACTAGATGTTGCTCCCAGAGAGTATAAAAGAAGGCTGAACAAGTCTTCATTTCAACTTGCTTTATTAATGAACCAGACTCTGCCTTAACCTTGGCAGCCTCCTCCTTCGCAAGAATGACCTCCTGCTTAGCTACCTCCAGCTCCTTCGCAATGGCTTTGGCTCATTGCTCCACCACTTTAACTCACTGCTTGGTGTCCTTAGCCCACTGCTTTGCTAAACCGAAGTGTTAGTCCACTACTTCGACCCTCTATCTCACCAAATGAGCATGTTTGAGGGCATCATCCAAATCAATTTTTACCTTGGCCAGGTCATTGGTGGTCAAGCCAAGATTCACTACGGCAGCCTTACAATCCACCTCTGCATGGGATAAGGCAGCCTCCACATTATTAACTTTCTCCTTCAGGTCTAGCACTTTGGCAGAAGCAGTAGCTAGTTTGCTCTTGAGGTCCTCTTTCTCCTTGTGTGGGTTTGGAGTGCCTCATCGATTTTCATTGATATGAGCAAGCCCTAAAAAGACAAAGCCAAATCAGATTACGGAATAAGTAGAAGAGCCAAAGTGAAAAGACTTCACATACCACTAGGTGGTGATGGGCCACATAGCCCACTAGTCTCCTAAGGATGAATTCTTCGGCCTCCAACACCTCGATCCTGTTACGGGATCCTAGAATTGTGTAAATATTATCGACGAGGATCTCGACATATTCCCTGGTCTTAGAGTTTGGCTCAACTGGTGGCTCCGTGACCCTGGTCTCAGATGTAGCCCATTTCTTAGAAGCACTCTTTTTCTTCCTTTTTTTTCATCCTCTATCTTTTGGCATAAGGCACAAAAAGATCCTCAGTCATGACCCTCCACCTTAGGCTAAACAGTAGCCTCGACTACAGCTATAGGTCGTGAAGCAGAACTTGGCTCTTATGAGGGTTCAGCTCCCAAGGCCAAAGGTTGGTTTTTGGTAATGGGGGTTACGACCACATCGGGGTTCAGAGCGATCTCCTCGTCATCTGACGGTGGTGACCTCAAGATGAACTCCAACATTCTGTTGTAATTTATGAACTTGGTTGGACAAACCAGTACGATAGGACAAATGCCTATCTCCCTTGTAACTACAATATTCTTGGCTGGAGTAAGCTTGTGGAACTAAAGGAGGTCATCGTCGAAACGAAAGTCATTCTTGAGATCCTTGGTGGCAGCAAACTAATCAAGATTCCTAGCTCTTCAACTTACAAAATTGGTTTTTGGCTAGTCCCTTCTACGAAATAAAACAAGAGTCAAAACTAAATATAAATACTGTTGAAATTGCAACTTTAAACTCGCTCACTAGGAGTAACGACGAATCTAAAATTCATGAGGTCTCGTAAGGAGGGACACGAAATGTAAAACCAATGAGTCTTATAGTGTCTAATGTTAGACCTCCCTTTCACATCCCCTTGCAGCAAAATTTTCTTGTGCGTTGTCAGCGGGGTAGTGAGGTAGTAGAGCCCGTCCGATATGCTCACGCACCTGAGGCTAAATAAGTAGCACAAAACCTCAGCTGACGGTGGTGAAAGACCATTGCTCAAATAAATCAGTGCCAATGAAATGAGTTGGGTGAAAGAATTCAGGGTAAGCTAGGCCGGACTGAGCTTCATTCTGTTCAGAAAATCAATAATGAAAAGGAATAGCAATAAACCTCGTGGGTGGATAGGCTGCAAAATCATCTGGAGACGACATCATAAAATGGCACCCCCCGAGGATTTGGTATGACCGGACCACTTTCTGAAGATCACTAAAAATGGACGGATGAAGTGTGCATACTAAATGTAGCGGCCCTTTGGACCCCAACGAGGTCAGAATGAGCGACAAAGTCCCCAATGACCTCCCCACTCCTTGAGGTTTCACCAGGATGTTGCGTCGACCTCATTTGTTGAGCTGAGGAACCAGGTTCATCATCTTCGTTCCTACTCTGGGGACGACGGTGTCCATAACCTGTGCCCATCTACATAAAGAGAAAAGACTGGTCAGGTCATTTGAACTAGACCCTACTAAAAACTAAGATGGATAGCTTCCTATGCAGCAGGTCATGAACACCCCGAACCACCTACTTACAACCCGAACTCCTACAGACTAATAGCATTTGACAATCGAACCATGAAACCCATATGGAAAATGCCAGACTTAGAACGGTAAATAAAGAATCGAGAGTCTACTAATGAGATTGGTCAAGTGTACCAAACCTGGCAGAAAGGAAAACATGCAAACAATTAACCTTAACCAACGATTTTCATTCCATGAACAATGACAGACAAGCTTCATAAATAAAGAAGCTCAGAAACTGCGAAGTAAAGGGAGACTTACCGTGGCTAATTAAAACAGGAGATCTGAAATCGTGCACAAGGATGCTTTTCCGATGAACAGGGCCTGAACTGTGGCCAAGGAACCAAAATGACACCGGGGATGGTGGAAGATAGAATCTGGTCGCAACAGGTAATGGAAGAGGTACACAAAAGAAACTTTGGAGCTCTAGGTTTCAAATGGAAAATTAGGGGGAAAGAGAGACTTCTTTTGCTTATAAAACCCACGGCATCGACTGTCAGGTCTGGGGACCCCTCAGTTACCCATGATCCAACAATTTTGCAAGCGCTAGCAAATAACTGACAATGATAGTGTGCACATGCACCTAAGGAAGGAGTAATCATTACGACCTAGTCACAAGAAGTCAAAAAGCCACCTACGAGGGCAAGTAAAAGTACACCTGATAACTTATGAAGCTACAGATTGCATGCAGTGAACCCAAATCCCCAGCCCAGAGTTCTCACATCCAAGAAGTGCTAGCCACGCACCAAACTCTTGTGTGAGTCATGTCCAAGAAGTGCCTCGAGCACCTAACTCTTGCGCGAGCCATGCCACAAAGGCATCCTCACCTAATGATCGAGGTACGCCTGGTCAGGTCTGAGGGATACTCTAGAGTTCTCGCGTCCAAGAAGTGCTACCCACGTACCAAACTCTTACACGAGCCGTGTCCAAGAAATACCTCAAGCACCAAACTCTTGCACGAGTCATGCCACAAAGGCATCCTCACCTGACGATCAAGGTATGCCTGGTCAGGTTCAAGGGACACTCTAGAGTTCTCATGTCCAAGAAGTGCTAGCCACGCACCAAACTCTTATGCAAGCTACATCCAAGAAGTGCCTTGAGTATCAAACTCTTACGCAGGCCATGCCATAAAGGCATCTTTGCTGGGCGATTAAGGTATGCCTGGTCAAGTTCGAGGGACACTTCAAAGTTCCCACGTCTAAGTGTTAGCCACGCACTAAACTCTTACGCGAGCAGCATCCAAGAAGTGCCTCGAGCCCCAAACTCTTGCACGAGTCATGCCACAAAGGCATCCTCACCTAACAATTGAGGAATGCCCGGTCAGGTTCAAGGGGCACTCCAGAGTTCTCACATCCAAGAAGTGCTAGCCATATACCAAACTCTTATGCAAGCCACGTCCAAGAAGTGGATCGCCAAACTCTTGCACAAGCCATGCCATAAAGGCATCCTCACCTAACAATCAAGGTAAGCTTGGTCATGTTCGAGGGACACTCCAGAGTTCTAGCGTCCAAGAAGTGCTAGCCACACACCAAATTCTTGTGTGAGCTGCATCCAAGAAGTGCCTCAAGCACCAAATTCTTGCACAGGCCATGCTACAAAGGCATCCTTGCCTGACGATCGAGGTACACCCAGTTAGGTTTAAGGGATACTCCAGAGTTCTCATGTCTAAGAAGTGCTAGTCATGTACCATACTCTTGCGTGAGCCGTGTCCAAGAAGTGCCTTGAGCACCAAACTCTTGCGTAAGCTATGCCACAAAGGCATCCTCACCTAATCATCAAGGTATGCCTGGTCAGGTTCGAGGGACACTCCAGGGTTCTTGCATCCAAGAAGTGCTAGCCACGCGCTAAACTCTTGCACGAGTCACATCCAAAAAGTGCCTCGAGCACCAAACTCTTGCGCAGGCCATGCCACAAAAGCATCCTCACATGACAATCGAGGTACCCCTAGTCAGGTTCGAGGGACACTCTAGAATGCTCGCATCCAAGAAGTACAAGCCATACACCAAACTCTTATGCGACCTATATCCAAGAAGTGCCTCAAGCACTAAACTCTTGCACAACAATGATAGATCAATGTCTGAAAAGAGTCGTTAGCATCAGATTCGTGCGCGCCTAAGAAATACTCAAGCACCTTAGTGCCCGAACTTATGATCGATAAAAGACACATAGATGCCAATTCTGTTACCGACCAGAACAAAATGATACAACCAATTAGTCATGCGATATGACACATATCCTTTTTATCATAATTTATTAACCAGTGTCTCTTTACTTTAACCAAACTAACATTTTCAAAGCTGATTGGCTTGATAAACAACCATGTCGTTCAACAATTATTGAATCACAATTTGCAGGAACTAACAATGTTAACTATGATCTTCCAAGTTGCTACTATTGTTAGTGCAGATGGGTGCCCTAGACCAATTTGATTGAGTGCTATGACATCCACAACTAAACATTCTGTGGATTAGATATTA